>LS058461.1:0-10033 GCA_900241095.1 Acartia tonsa | reverse complement strand
TCTTTCTCCCACCCCCCCATTTTATCATTTCTTCCAATCGTTCCTGCGAGTAGGATCTTTGAAACTTTTAGTCTGAATTCAATTTTAGCCAATCAATACTTAAATACCAATTTTGAAACAATTTTCCTAATACCTAGTGAAAGAAGAAAAAGATGTAAACACAGCAAACGATATAAACATCAATATTACTTCAACTAAAGATGAATTGAAAGACGAACTAAAGTTAGAATATGAAGACGAGTTGAGTGAAGTTGAGAATAATTATGAAAATTATGACAGTTTTGATGATAATCATTCAGGGATAAAAATGTTTATATTTTAGTGAATTTTTTTTCATTAAAAAATGCGGGAAATTTTTTTGTATTATCTTAATGAAATAAATTGCAACTTGGCGCTATAAACATTTTACATTATAATTAGATGATTATGAATTTCCAAAAGTTGAGGAAACTATAGAAAAAGACAAGGAGAATAAATTCTCTGAGTTTGATAGTGATTCTACTCCTTTAGTATATCCAAAGGTGAGTGTTGTTATAGTATAGGGGGGGGGGGGCGTAATGACACTTAAACTTAAACTGTGAGCAAAGTGGTCTAAATATTGAGCTAGACACTTGAAACTTGGTACATAAGCCTAGTTCTAGCCTAGTCCTAGATACTACATCTTAATTTTGGCCTTTTTGGCCTGTTTTGGTGTAATTTGATGTAAAAACTCATTTTTAAGTTTTTTTCTTAAATACTGTAAATACCGACTTGCTGAATCATCTTAAATAATGTCTTTGTGTATAGACACATTTTATTTAAGGGAAAAAAACCTAATAAAAAACAATTAAATGTAAGTTTCTACATCAAAATAGACCAAAAAAGGCCTTAAAAACCCATTTTCGCTCATTTACGCTGGGCTTTTTTTACCTAACCTAACTTAAAATAAAAAAAAATTGTATTTTTTTGCCATTTAGATGTAGTACCTATACGACTAGGCTTATGTACCACAAGTTTCAAGTTTCTAGCTCAATATTTAGACCATTTTTTTAACCTACAATTATTAAGGTTGAAATCAAAGGAGAATGTTCTGAAAATGACGAGGAAAATATTGAAAATAACGAACCAATCACAATCAAATCAATTCTTTCTCCAGTGCATTCTCCTTCCCACGAAGACGCTTCAAATTTGGACATTTCCTCAGATATAAAACCAAAGATTAAGAAACTGAAAGTTAAAAGCAAAAAGGTCAAGCTAAAGCTAAAACCGAAGTCTACAAAGCAATATACATGTGAAATATGCAGTGAAGTGTTTAACAAAAAGAAACTTTTGTTTGATCACATGGATCTTAATCATATGGATGATCCGGCGGCAAGTATTGTTTGTGAATCTTGTGGAAAAACTTTTTCAAGTCGCCAGACCTTGTGGAAGCACAAAGAAACACATTCTCGAGAGAAACAGTTGCCATGCAATGTTTGTAACAAGATCTTTATACGCCAGTCAAGGTAACGTTATGTATTAAAACTTTTATAATTGGGCTTTATAGATGAATACATACTTTTTTACCTACTTCTTATAAAAAAATATCATGTAGATAGGATATCATTACATAATTAAAATTTCAAGAAAATTAGATTTTTATGAATGGTTTAGGGTTAAACTATTGATTATAAATGAAAGTTTACTTTTGGACGGTCTTGTAATTTGAATTGTATTCTAATTTGATTGTATTCCATTCATATGGAATTCCATAAACAAATTTTGGAGATTTTGTTGTTGTTAATGCATAATTGTAAAAATTGCAATTATAAACTTAATCGGATTTAGTCCTTCAGAATCGGAATTCAAACTTTTTTAAGAAACAAAAAGTTTTCCTCCCCTTCATACAATTTGAATTACATTCTATTCATTCAAAATTCCATAAGCCTTGTATAATGTACCTATATAAACTATTATTATGAAAATTATCATATTATGGACTTCAGTGAATACTTTAAGTTCTTCAGAATCAAAATTCACCACTTACGAAGGGGGTAGTTGCAAGAAATGCATTTAAGTTTGGCTTTATTAAACCGCACATTTTTTTCTGTTTAATGGTTTAAACTACAGCTATATAACATAAATTTGAAAGAATTTTATTAGATTTTTTTACCACGGCTGTCTTAATTTTAGACGATTTTTTATTTTAGTGGTGCCCCCCAATTGTTTAATATTTATTGCACCTAATTATATGTTAGACAGTGTTCTTGTAACTTATGTATGTAATCATTTTTCTCAAAATATGACCTTTCTCATCCCAATAAATCACAACTATCCCTTTGTGAAAAAATTTATTGTTATTATAGTTTGCGTCTGCATATGAGAACCCATACCGGGGAGAAGCCATATTTTTGTGACGTTTGTGGAAAGTCTTTCTCGGATAGCAGCCATTTTATAAAACACAAAAGGTATAATAGCTATTTATTTATCGTATCGTATTATAGACAGATTTCTGCGGATATTAGAATGAAAAATTTTTAAGATTAATGTCAGTTTTGTTAGCCCGAGGTGCTGAAGACACAGGCTATCAAAACTGGTAAATACTAATTTTATGATTTTTATTTTAATATTTATAGAAGATTGTCTGTAATACGATGGTATACAAGATTTTTCAGTATAGCTGAGGACCGGTTCAAATTCAGCGGATATTAATCGGTTTCGAATCCATACTGAAACTGTTTTATTCTGTTATTAATATCACCCAAAGATCTGCAGAAAATTGGTAATTGATATTTTACCCTAGGTATAGTATTTTAGGAATACCTCTTAGTAAGTACAAAAGGTAAACTTTAATGATTTTTTAATCTAGGATTTACACAATCTTTAATCTAGGATTCACACTGGGGAGAAACCATACTCGTGCGAGGAATGTGGACGCAAATTTATCAGAAAATCGCACAGGAATGTGAATTGTTGATAAATAAATGCATTTAGTAGATTTTTCTAGTATCGCAGTTGCTCTATATTTCACTTTGTCTGTAAGTCCGTCCGCCTGTAAAGCTATGGATTATTAGATATAATTTTCATGCTGCTATTTTTGCTAAAAATTTTAGTAAGGATCCCTGTACCAATGGGCTTACAGTCCTTGGTCCATCAGTCTGTCGGTCATTCTTTTAAAGAAACAAATAGATCTTTTAATGGTTTCGTGATGTTTTTTATGACAACTGAACATTTACTTTATAACTTACTTTGTCTGTTTGTCCGTCCATGACATTATTGTGGGTGGATGTTGTCATTCTTATTGGTATCATAGCTGCCCCTTAAGTAGACTATTGTTTTTGTTTCAATACCTAGGGACATAATTCTTCTTCTTGTACAAGTAAGTTTAAAATCTTTGATTTACATTTGAAATACAGGGATGAGCACATGCGAACCCATACAGGAGAGAAGCCATATTCCTGTGACGTCTGTGGCAAAAGATTCTCCGCGCATTTCTCATTTACTAATCACAGGCAGAATTTAACTTTGTTTTTTAATTTTTCAAAATACTAATTAATTTCCAGAGTTGGGACTTTGGTAGAAGAAAGCTATCTATCTAGCTTTTATATGTGTTATTTTGTAAGGAGAAAATAATCCAAGATTTAAAAGTAACTGATGGGGAATATAAAAAAATTATGTTGTAGTTAAATATCCAGCATATTAGGGGGAGGGTGAAAGTGCCCCTTTTTGGAACCCATGCAAGTGAACTCTGCTACTTCACAACAAAAATTGCGGCGTAACCGTATCTGCCACCCAATACGGCATTCTTGTTCTGGCTTCGTTTATCACAGTTCCATGCTGTACACAAGCAATTGCTATAATCTATTTGGCTTAGTTCCTTTATTTTGGCTTCAAAAAGTTGCCCTTCCACCTCACTCAGCGTTTTTAGACATAAAAGTTAAATTATGATTATGTTAAGACGGTCACATACGGGAGAACGACCATATTCATGTGAAGTGTGCCATAAAACTTTCACCCGCAAGAGTCATGTGGATAGGCACAGGGTCATCCACACAGGAGAGAAACCATACTCATGTGATATTTGTCAGAAGAGTTTCACTCAAAGTGGAGATCTGAAAAAGCATAAAAAGATTCACATAAGAGATGGTATCTAAACTTTTTTTCTCTAGTACTCAACTTAAGTTCTCTATTATACTTATTGTTATTGATAAACATACCTATTAACTTCTTATTTTAAAACTTTGACTTAGTATTACTGTTATTTGAAATGAAGTGAAACATACCTACATCTAAAACTTTGATGAATTTTAGTTTTTCTTTTGTTAGGTCAACAAGAAAATGTGTTTTGTAATATTTTAATGTTGTGATCTTTTAACCCTTTTTAAAAATCTGTCTTATCTCCCTAGTCATCTCCCATCAACCTAGATTAGATATAAATAAATTTACATATTAAGTAATTTAGGAATTACCTGACTTTATTATTGTTTTGTTACAGATTTTAAAATGAGCCTCCTTTAAACATCCGCTTACATCTACCAATTTGAAAGCAAATAAGACTCAAGGTGACTATATCTTATTATAAAAAAACAACATAGTCGATTTTCTTTTATCTTTATAGATAGATACATAACAGGTGGGTTAGAATTACCCCTTCAACCTCAATAGTTTTTTTCAAGTAATAAGTTTTCGGACAATAAGTTAATAACACACTGGGGTGTGTATTTTAACCTCCCTTTCCAGAGATAGGTCCAGCCGTTATCAAGATCTTAAAAAGACATACAATTTATTGAATTACATACAGGCAGATAGACATCCTGTTATTCTAGTATATAAGATGGAAACATTTGTTTTGTTATTTTAGATGGAAAACACAACACCCAACCCAGAGAGGCCTTCTGTCACCTTCTCCAACACAACAACACACCACAAATACCCGCCAAAACCACCACAACATCAACAAATTAACAGCAATTTAGTCACAGGACAACAACCGTCGGTTCCTACAGCAGCAACCCCAAGAAAACCTTTAGGTATCAATATTAATGAAAAGTATTGGATATCCAAGAATGGAAGGGGGCATGCAAAGTTTCATTAAAATGATCTCTCATTCGTTGGCTTAAAACCTTTGCTATTTTTTATTTACTATTGATTAGAAGTGTCCAAATTTCAGATTTGTTTATCTTCATTCGCGATGTAATTGTACAATGTCCATTGTCTTAACTCTTAAGATCCAGATTCTGTTTATAGACCTTCTCTAAAGTCATTGTGTTTCTGAGATATAATAAATAATCATATATCGTATCATATTTTCCATGAATAAGGAGGGGATAAATAATTATTGATTTGTTTGGACATACTTTTTGTTTCTAGGACCCAAGCAAGCATCAAGCATAAACACGCCAAGACATGGCGCACCAACCAATCCTAAAACACCGGGATTAAACCGTCAACGGCCAAACTTTACCGCCGCCGGCACTCCCTCAAATTCTTCCGCCATGACGCCGCGTCCATTCCCAGGCTCCGCCAAAACTCCAGCCAGCGGTTTCATAGCTCGCTCCCGCTTTGGCGGCGCCACGCCGCTGACGTCTTCCATCCTGGGTAAACGGCGAGGAAATGGCGCCGTTTCCAATTCAAATATCAAGGTGGCTGTCCGGTGTCGGCCAATGTTGCCGGCGGAATTAGATAACGCCGAATATCCAGAGCCTGTTGTGCAATTCACTGAAGATCAGGTGATTTGTTTATTTAGTCTCTTCAAATATTAGTTTAATAATTTCTGACCTTATTGTCCGCAGTTTAAACAAAATAGATTCATAATAAAAAAATACCTAGTTAATTTTAAATTTGATTATAGGTACATTTTAAAGTAATTTTTCATGATTTAACAATTCTATATAATAAAGTAGTATTATTGTCTTCGGCTTAAGATCTCGGAAAGTATTGGTCCAAATTAGTTGTACTTTACATTGGAGGTTTTTTTAAATATCTTTATGTGGTTTTAGGCTGATTTTATAAACTTTTCCGCCCTCTCTTAGATGCTATGGGCGAAGAAACTAGTATATAATACTAGAAATTATTTAGGTTATTGTGGATCAAACTCGACCATTTCGTTTTGATGTTCATTTGGACAGCAAGGCGGCACAGGAAAAAGTTTACGAAGATTGTGTCCAACCTCTGGTTGCTAAGGTCAGATTTTACTTTTTTTCATCGGTTTTCTTTATATTTCTGCTACAATTTTTTTTTATTTTTCCCCCCTTAGTTTTTTCCACCTTTAGCAGGGTCAATTGTGCAGAATATACAGACCCTTGTCTTTAATTATATTTTTATAAAAAAAGGGGAGGCGAGGGTTTTTGTTGTCCAAAATAGGTTTGAGCGAAAACAATTTAATTATCATAGTATTTTTTTTCGCGTAGTCTTTTTCAAAATTTCTCTGTTTGTAAAATGATTCTTTTCTTTTCAGAGAAACTTAACTTCTTATTATATTTTCTAGGTATTGGAAGGATATAATGGTTCAGTATTTGCCTACGGACAAACGGGCACAGGCAAAACATATACAATTGGCACCGAAGCTGCTGCTGCTGTGACTGGTCATGTAGCGGTCAGGGATGACACAAAGGATGGAGTTGATAAGAGTATGACTGACCATGACAATGATGATAATGTTGGTATTATTCCAAGAGTTATTAAGGAGGTCTTCTCTACTGATAAAACTATCACAGTAAAGGTAATAGTATTAGCGTTTTCCCTCAAAGGGCCTTCTTGAGAAAGCATAGAACGCTTCTCCTTTTTTGTATTAAATTGTAAAAGAATTCCACTCTTTCCTCCTTTATGATAAACAAAAGTATGCACTTTTGTGATTCAAAATTGTCGGTCGAAAAAAATAGACACTGTTTCTGTAAAAACTTTTTTTTACTTTGTTCAGATTGAACGTGAGCACGTTTTTTTCTAGGGAAGGATTGTTAGTTCCACCCAAACCCCCTGAAATGGGGGGAGTGACCAGAATTCAGTCTGGCATCTACCTTTCAAGCACAGTAGGACTCTTCTGGTGTAGCTCCTAGGATCATTGATGCACGGTGCAGGATGGCGTGCACGTATCTAGTTTCCCATCTCTGTATAAACATACACCCACTAAAAATTTGATCTAACTAAAGGCAGGGAGAGTATTAGGTGTTCAACTTCGCGGGGGCGTAATTTTAAATACAACTGTTCTTGTGTTGATTATGTTTAACTTTTGTGTTTAGGTGTCTTTCTATGAGATATTGAACGAGCAAGTATTTGACTTGTTGAACCCGAGCAAACAGCGAGTTCCTCTCAATGTTAGAGAATTGCCAAATCTGAACACATTCAAGATTACCCAGCTTACCCAAGAAGAGGTAAGAACAATAAATAGATTATTATTGATGTATATAAACTAGGGTTGTCAATCCGTATCCGAATCTGGGATCCGGCCAATTTTTGGTCAATTTTGGAGTCCGAATCCATTCCGGAATCCGTTTTTTGATAGCGGATTCGGATTTTTAATTGGTAGGCTAAAATTAGCGTTTTTTCTTTCAACTCCTCCTTTTTGAAGGCATAGATTATCATCATTACATATAAAATCTTTTGAAATCTAGTTCGATTCTCGGAAGTGAATTAGAGAGAACACAAAAGAGGAATTTTTTGAACATACATATAATATAGCACTTAAATTTCAAAAAAAACTTTTAAAATATTGCTAGAATCCGGAATCCGCCAAAAATAAGAATCCGGAATCCGCCATTTTTTTTGGCGGATTCTTCTAAGAATCCGCATCCGGTCCAAAAATTGGACGGATTGCCATCCCTAATATAAACTACCTGCCTCATTTTTCATTGACCCCTTATTATGCTGAACACTGTTCTCATTTTTTAGTACAAACTGATAAATTTCAGATCCATTGTGGTTGAATTATGGGGTCAATGGTGGATTGGGACACAGTTATTTAACTATTGCAAGAACATAATTAAACAAGATCAAAATGATCTACACCAAAAATATATTGATTGTAAAGATAGATTTGTTAGCGATTCATTTATATAATACTTATAAGTCAACCAAGAAAAATATTGCATAGTTTCCCTTAAAAAAGGGGGGGAGGCGGATGTGCCACTTTTTGAAACCAAAAGTAAAACGTGCATCATCTCAGCCTATAAAAGAGTTATAAATTTAAAATTTTGCACATCAGTTGCTTTTGTGGAGAACAATATGGAACTGTGAAGAAACGGAGGAGAAACCGCCGTTTACCGCCGAATTTTTTTTGCCTTTTTTCGCCAAATTAGACAGTTCTCAATCATCTGAGATAAACTTTATTTCTCATAAAAATTTCCCTTATATTTTCACGTGACACTTGTAATATTTCAAACATGTCAACATTAAAAAAAATTTGGCGGGAAACGGCAGTTTTCGGCGCCAGCGGCGGTTCCTCCGCCGTTTCTTCACAGTTCAATATTGTTCTCCACAAAAGCAACTGCTGTGCAGAATTTTAAAGCTGTAACTCTTTTATGGGCTGAGATCATGAACGTTTTACTTTTGGTTTCAAAAAGTGGCACATCCGTCTCCCCCATTAATGCAGCAATGGATCTGAAAGTTTAGATAAATATTTTTACTGATCATCGTCTTGTTTAGGCTGGTAGCATGGAGGAGGCCATGCAGTTGTTGAACCAAGGAACTCAGCTGAGGACAACAGAATCAACTTGTAATAATCAAGCCTCTTCAAGGAATTCTAACCATTAATTTCAAATTTAATATCTTTCTTTTAATATTAGTAGCGACTGCGACCCTAGCATCTGTGCCCCTTCTGAGTTTTCGGGGGGTAGGTGATTAGCAGAAAAATAGCCTAAAACCCTCCCAGGACCTATGTAAAGCTTTCCTAAAATGGAGAACCCAATCGCTTTAGTAGTTATATATATCTTAAGCTAAAATAAAAAAAAACTTAATTTATCTCCTTTTGTAGAATACTAGCGGCTGTGTCCCTACAGGTCTCAAGGGTCACTTAAAAAAGAATATTTCAAATTTAGTTTTAAAAAGAAAAAGTAAAAACAAATATATTTCCAGCTGCGATTTATCTTGTATTTACTCTCTCTCAAAATAGTTATAAACCTTCCCTGGACTTATAAAAAGCTTCACTGATAAGGAGAACCACTTAGCGAGATCTGAAGCTATTGACAAACTAACATCCTGATATTAGTGATTTTGATCAGCAAGCAATTTAAAAATGTATTTGAAAGGTCAATGAGTTATTTTTAAATTTCTCTTATTCAAAAATGCACTTTCTCAATTAAAAGATTTCTATCTCTTTACTTCTGCAATCTACCTAAAGAAAAGTTAATTGAGGTTTTAATATCTTAACTAATGGTTAAACTGTAAAGGTCTCACGCTGTATTTACCCTAACCATAATATCTGAGGCTAACCTGGAGGAAATAAACAAAGTTTTGCAAGACGCACAATCAGGTTTGATATGATTAATATGAAATATTGGTTTACCTTTAAAGTTTTGTCCTACTAGAATGTTCAAAGGGCGTGGAAAAATGTTTTTACGAATCAAGTATTTTTTGAGAATTTTACACAAGAAAAAAAGGTTTTTACACTCTGAAACAATATTGTTGAGGAATAAATATAATGCTCCATCCCAGCCCCACTATCAAAAACTAAAATTTCTATATGGGGGAGGGGGGATCTTCAATCTTCTTGCATATTTATTGCATACAAAGCTATCCAAGGCAGAATTTTTTGGTTGTAAAATGAAAAAAAAAATTCATTCTTCTATTAATCTCGGGGCTTTTGTTAGCTTTTAATAGGCCTCAATTAGTATTAGAATAATGGTTTGCTTAACATTTTTTAAAAAGACCCTGTATTGTTAGAAAAGGACGACAAAGAAAATGAAGATGAAACAGTGACTACAAGTATCCTTGAAAGTGGAACACCTGTCAGCAAGAGTTGTAACCTGGATGGTACAGCTGGCAACCTGGAGGACAGAACTATTACCAGGAAGCTGAACCTTGTGGATCTGGCGGGTTCTGAGGCTGTTGGCAGTATGGATGCTATCCAGGGGATTAGAAC
>LS058460.1:0-10036 GCA_900241095.1 Acartia tonsa | reverse complement strand
CTGGTTTTAATCTTATGATTGTACATTTTTATATTCGTAGAAAGCTGGATATAATACGATGCTAGACATAGTTTTTTCGTATGGATGAGAACCGGTTCCTATCCACCGGATTCGAATAAATACGAGAAACATAATTCTATACATGTCAGGGATCTCAAGGGATAAGACACTCAACGATAAATTGGAGTATACTGTATAACCCCAATAATAACAACTAAAAATATCCCCTTCTGAAGATTAGATTTATTTGTAAAAAGGCTTAATCACTACTATTTAGAATTACAAATTTTATAAAAGTTTTTAAGCAAATGTGTTTATAAAACTTTAGTTACTAGTATAATTTGTAATCCAATTTCCCCTCCCTCCCTGTTATGAGTTGTTTTGTCGCAATTCAGAAAGTCAAATTGAAAGGGAATCATCAATTTACACTTCATTTGAGTACATGAGAATTTGGTGAAACATCCAAGTAATAATATATCTAATCTAATTGATAATTATTCAGATTCTTCTATTTCTAAATGTTTGTTTGTCCGACTCTCTGATTTGCTTTACTGAACTATGAATGTTGTCATCCTTGCTCTTAAACGATTTGCATTGAAGTCTTTAGTAGACAAACAAACCAGGTTGTTTGTAAACACGCGTATTAACAAAAACATTGATTACTTTAGTAAGGCGACTCAAATATTTATATTTTTTATGCACATTTGTAAACTGCTAAGCATTCTACATTCAAAGCATAAAATTATAGGTTAACAATATGTTTTAAAAACTTTTAAAAGTCCAATAGATACAGTTTTTTTGGTAATTAATTTTCATAATATCCTGCATATTGTGACCGTTGCAGTCTTGTTTATAAATCAGGTTTGAAAGATACTAATTTTATGGATTTATGATTTTGATCCTGTAACGTAAAGAGTACAAATTTATTTTTGATAATTGAATTGTAGCTGACTTTTTGATGATTAGAATTTATACCTTACTTTTTCTTACAATCGTCTATAAACAAAAGAAACTAAATAAAAATCATCCAATTACGTTACAAACCTCCTTACCATACAGACAGACAAAGTTAGGGATCTTAAGCTTTATACAGCACCCAATAGGTTATGTGTTAATATATGAAGGGGTTGATACTAAAACTTTAACTTTAAACTTAAATTCTAATTATGGTTTCAGTTCCTCTCCCCTCTTGAAACTAATTAAATGAGGGTGGTTAAGTATACACCCACCCTTACACTACATTTTAAATAGGGCTGAGTTAAATAGGGTGGGTACCTTGTGCCGACTTTCAATTGGGTTGGAAATAATAATACAGCCAAGTCGCCACAGTAGAGCAGAAAGCGATTTGCTAGCAGACGAAAGAGGTCCCCTCCAATGAAACCAGGCAATTGTCTGGGTTATACATCTATACTTATACATTTATTATACATCCTTAATTTTAAAAATTATATTAAGCTTGTTTCCTCAATAAAAAAGTGAACACTTTTTTTTTACTAGGAAACTAAAACGTATAAAAAGTTTTTGTCAAATCATTAAGTAAACACTTACATACATGTCATTTTTGGTAGCGAAGCAACTCTATGATTTACTTTGTCTGTCTGTCCGTGATTTTATATCATTCTTTACATCTTCTATTCCTATGTTCTTCTTTCTTTTTCTTTCTCTCATTCTCTATTTCCACTCAATTTTTGCTTGATTCACTTTGGCCGTTAGTCAATCCAAGTTTTTTTTTGTACTTTACTACTTATGGATGTTATTATCTTTTTTTTTCACCCAATCTTTAATCAAAGAGATTTATATTTAACAAATATTATTTCAATAGATGTAAGATTTAACTATTTTAAAAGATAAAATGCTACATAACATTTTCTCTATCTTTCTGAATCAATAACGTCCAAGCTTTGTATATTGGGAGGGGTTTAAAACTTTTTTCGTAGGTTAGATAAAATAAAAAATTATAATTCAAAACTTTTGGGTTCCTAAAATTTTTTTTTGTGGGGGAGGGGTAAGTAAATATCCCCTTCCCTATAAGAAGTGGTGAAAAAATGTTGTATCCTTCCATCATTTTACTGATTTTTAAAATTATCCTAGTTAATTTAATCTATAAGCGGAAAAGATAGGATAGGTTTCGTGAATAATTAGATAATTAATTTATTTCCCTTCCCCATTCTTTATTTTACAAATCACGAGTCAGTATATAAAAATCACCAATTAGACAAAATATATTGTTAAAAATAGTCTATATTATATCAGTTATGTTTAAATTTGCTGTTTACAGTAATATTATGATATTATTTTTAAGGCAATTGGAATATTTCGGTTAGTAAGACGACATTTGAAAAATACTAATTTTCAATTTCTATCAATATTTTTCTCATTATTGATTTTTTGAGGCCGGTTATATTGCAGAATCTTTGTTCATAACAAGAACAAAAAGTTATTTTTTTCCCGTGACTTGGTAAACCTGTCTTCATTAGTTAGAAAAATAATTACTTTTATTAGGGTCTTTAGATACAAGACAATTTATATTTTGTACACGATATATAAATACCTCTTCTGTAGATCACAATTATTGGTTGACAAGTTTGAAAACTCTTTGTTTAAGAAATAATTTCAAAATTCAATACAAGAACCCAAAGTTTTGAGCCATCAAATAAGATAACGTTGTTATAAAATTTCGGGTACCAGTATTATATTCAGTCAATTGTCCCCTCCCCAACATTAAACCTACTCATTTCAAATTTTATCTCAGCCCCTGATTTACCACTTCGAACTATTAAATAAATACACATTATTTTTAAGTCAGCTTTTAAAGTAAACAAAAAATCCAATATTCTTAAGGGACGTCTTGGGGGGCATGGGGAGGGGAATTTAGAGGACAAAGAGATAAAAGGGGAAAGTCTCCGATGGGAAGAGAGAAGAGGCTTAAAGGGAAAGGAGTAAGTAAAGGACTCCGAGAGGTGGGAATAGGGTAAGAGAGGCCCTCTTCAGGGATACAGGGATAGGGCAATAGAGTTAGATTATAAATTCACCAAAACTTATTACTTAATTTCTTTTTCGTGCATTTCTGTTAAATAAAGAATTGATTTTTCTGTTAATGACTATTTAAACTGCCAACGACCCCTCACTCCCTGATTATTATAAAGACCTCAATGAGAAAGTAACTTCAGCTGTTTTTGATTTTGTTCTATTCTCCATACGCAATCTTTAGGTGAATATTAGAATAGTGATTTAGATTTTAATGTTTTATTTAAGCGCAGCTTTTTTAAATTCAAAGCCGGTCCATCTCCCCTTAACGGAGAGTTGTAAACGTTGATTTAGGTATATAAGAGTTGTCCTATCGATTTCAAACCTTGTATCCTAAATCCTGTTACTGTGTTACCTGTTCAAGCCAGGCATCATTTGGAACAGTTTTACAAGTATGATTTTATTGCAAAACTTATTCCAATAAAATTAATATTGTCCTTTTTGTGATTTTTTTTATATTTAATTTAATTAAGACAGTAATTTTCTTTTGTTTAAATATGACTTTATTTTCATAATCTATTAGGTAATACTTAGATTATACGACCATGTTAAATTGTAAAATAAAATTAACAAGCAAATATGTAACAGTGAAAAGAAAGTCAGTATGCCTATTATAGATTTGAATTTTTACCTTTTTTGATAATATTATGTAACTAAGTTTATCTTCATCTAATTTATATGGAAATCTCTTGTTTTTAAGATTTAAAAAATGGGAACTTCTGACGGAGGTAGAAAAATGCAGGTAATCCTTATATAAATAATAGGATGTTTGTATATCTTCTAACCATAATTAATTGAGCCAAATTCTATAGACCCTGGAAAAAGCGTATTTTCAACCCTTTCTTCTAACTCTTTCAGTTTGATAGCATATTGATATAAATAAAGAAGAAAAATTCAATTCAAATATTTGAATTAGATCAATTAAACTAGAAACTATTTTTTTAATATTGAAAAAGTGGATCAAATGGACAGACCTAATACCCTAGTTATTTTGTGGCTGCTCAATCTTTAACATAACATTTTTTTTTTCAGAATGGAGTAGCTGGGAGCTATCCAGGAGGTTATTATGGAGCTATACCCCCTAGTTATATGTTACCTCCAGGTATAGAGATAGATAGATATAAAGGTGTAGCTGGGAGCTATACTGGAGGTTATTATGGAGCTATACCCTCTGGGTATATGTTACCTCCAGGTATAGAGATAGATATGTATACAGGTGTAGCTAGGAGCTATACTGGAGGTTAATATGGAGCTATACCCCCTGGTTATATGTTACCTCCAGGTATAGAGATAGATATGTATACAGGTGTAGCTGGGAGCTATACTGGAGGTTATTATGGAGCTTTAATAATAATATTATTTAGAATATCACGATGGGAATATACAAAACCAAAGCAAAGGTTTTAATCATATTATTATTTAGAATATCACGGTGGAAACATACCAAATCAAAGTAGAGGCTTTAATCATAATATGCAAGGTAACACTTTTTCTTTACAAAACGCATTTTTTACATTTTTTTTGTTTATAGTCGAATTTTAATTTTTATGTGATGATTTGATTTTTAGATTTTACTATACTTAAAATCTGGGAGGGAGGGGACATTGTGCTATTTATTACAATAGCCCCCAAAGTTTTATTTTGATGTTTTCTCATTCGTTGGAGCCTAACAAATTTGGGGACTTTTATTGAATTGTTAGGGATGTACATATATAATTTCATTGGACATTGTCTTATCCTTTTAGATCCCTGGCTTAACATAATAAAAATTCACATTGAAATTTCAGGTTATCCTGGAGGGGTACCCGGTCACCCGGATATGACCGCCAGCCACAGATGCCCCCCGGATGCCAGGTTACAACAGGACAACAGGTTTCTAGACCCAAGGTAAAACTATCCTATTATACAAAGTATTTAGTAAGTTTTTTTTGTATTTAGTTTAAAAACTACTTAACCAATTAGGATCTCCACTTTATGTCAGCTTTACATAGGTCCTGGAATAATTTTAGGCTATTTTATTTTTAGATTTAATATTGATACGGTTTTAGGCAATTTTTTTCTCCATCCTTCCCCTTCAAATTCGTAACCCCTAAATGCCAGGGTCGTACGGAGTACTATCCAAGGAAGGGCATTTGACTATAAATTACATAGGTACCCAAAGTTTTATAACCCCGTTATCATCGTTGGCTCAATAATAATTGTTTTCAGATTGATAAATCCTCGGATGGGTGGTGTACTACCCGGGCGTGGGGTGCCTAGCCCCCTGGGGGGACCCAACCCTGCGGGGCCTAGACTTAACCATAGGTCCCCGTCACAAGAGGAAGATTCAGAGGTAATTTAGATTAATAAATTTTTAATTTTCGAAAAGTTGAAAGAGAGGACTAAATTTAAGGCAAACAATGACAATTTTTAGGACTTGATTATAAAGAACTGTACCATGTTGTACTAGGAATCACTATTAATAAAATAATATGAAAGGGTAAATATATAGTTCTAAAAATAGTTGTCAAAAATGTAAATTGAAATTGTTCGTGAGCATCCAGTATATAATAAACTTGGTCGGTCTTTCAGTCATACTAAAACATTTATTAAGGTTTCGTGATATTTCATTGATTTATGACCACTGAACATCTACTTTTTAAATGATTTTTATATCATTTAGGATGATGAGGAACGGATTGAAGGTTTCAGCAATGCTAAAACTATTCTTGTTATTGCTATTGTTGTGAGTATTTGTATTATTTAACGCTGTGCTGCTGTGGTATCCATTTTCGTCCTTTATTTTAAGGCCAACAAGGATTCAAATCTTTATAAGTAACACAGCACTAAAAAGACAACATTATTTATCCTTATGTAAAAGTAAAAGGAAGTTTTTTGCAAGTTTGTAGCAAAGGATCTTACAAAATGTTGAACTGATATAGTTCCTATACAGTTCAGCTTATTATAGCTCCAGGAAAGGTTTATGAATATTTTGTGGAAGGGTAAATGTAAACAAATGACCCCTCCTAAATGTTTACCAAAATTTTTAACTAAAATAAAAGTGCAGGGTCGACTGTCCCTCCCTCCCTTCCCACAAGGTCCCCTATAGACCCCAAAGGGCCTTACATAACATAAAATGTCATTTAGTTAGGCAAGAAGAAACATCAGTGACCGTCATACGCATAACGGACGTACTAATAAAACCTAATTATAATGTAGCTACACTTCCAACATTCTAACCTTTATTTAAAAAAAATAACGATCGTACCAAGTTTTAATTGCATAGGACAATTCCATCAACATAAATCACAATATTTTAAAGGTTGGTTGTTTTGCAGTTCTGTGGCCCAAGATATTTTACCCAATGCTTTTTGGTAATAACGATACAAGTAGCTTAAAAGATGGTAAGTTTTTGTTAATTTATTTTAAGCAAAAATATATCGGAAAACGTGAAAAAAATTGCTTTTAAGAAGTGCAATAAGAACAATATTTTAGATTAAAAAGAACAATATATTATAATAATATAGATGACTTTATGACAAAATGGTGTAATGATAAAAATCATATCTCATTTTATGTAATTTACTAGCGACTTCGCCCATAGAGGCATCTATGGCCACTTTGGGTAAGAAGGGGTGGGAGGGGGGGGGGGTTGGTAATGGGGGTAATTCAACCCTCCATTTTAGTTTACATGATAATCTAGTGTAATATCCAAGTAATAATTAATCCATTGTATTATGGCAGCCGAGGACCCGTCTCCTGGTGGGAGGCCTGTTTTTCCATTCCAAGGTGGTTTAATCAATAAAACTGACAAAATTTATAAAGAAAAGTTCATTAAGTCGGTGTTTCATAAAGTTTAGTAATGGCAATTTTCTTAGGGAGGAAGGGAATATGGACTTTTACATTTACACTGGGACCCAAAAGTTTTAAATTTTCAATTATTAACTTTAATTCATAGAAGGGATAATTCTGTTCATCATGATTGGAAATGTACATCATTTATAGTTCATTGTCTTATCCTTAAGATCCCTGAAAAATTTAAGAAATACTAATTGTAACTCTGACTTTAACATAGCCTTAAACGCTCACTATAAATTTTGTCAGTTTAAAAAAAACTTTAAAGAAGTTATCAAAATTAAGAATATTATATTTAGGCAACTTTTATTAATTAGGTTAATATTTATTCATTTTAGAAAGAAATAAACAATTTATCTATTTTATCCTATTCATTTTCAGTTTGGATTATCAAATACCCTATATAACGGGAAAATTTTGATATATTTCAATTTTTGACAAAGATAATACGTTCAACAGTTGCAAAAAATATGTATATTTTCACTTTTCTAAATAAGTTAAAAAATGAAAAAATGTTAGCTATAGCTGATATTGGATGTATTCTCTCTTGTTGAAAAAAAAACTGTTTCATGACACTTAAAGTATGGAATGAATATTTTATTTTGCACTTGTATCATACTTCTATGCACAATACCTTTCCTTGTTTGCTTTGCATTCACCAATCATTTCTTAGTTTTTTTTTTAAATTTTAATTTTTATGCATCTCATAACTTCATATTCATAATTATTTGATTAATTATGTTTGTGTTACTTCATGCTTAAACAAAATATTTTTTTTAGTTAACCAATCAAGAGGACAACTATTTTGCTTTATACTTTTTAATCAGGTGGCCAACATGTCAAAGCAATAGAAAGATACTGATATTTTTTGTACAAATTTTGTTGAGATTGAACCTGGGGCAGATGAGGAGTAAAATGTTCTATGATTGAGCAATGAAAGGCACCAAAAACCAAATAATGATTATTTTTGTTTTGAATATTTTGTTACATTAAATCCTACTACAAAACAGCTCTCCCTCTCTTGAAATGGATAGAATCTGCAACATACAGATAGGAACCCTAACATTCAATGGTTGAGTTATGAAAGGCACTAAGAACCAAATACTGATTATTTTGGTTCAGGAGAGCCAGTGCATCCTGCCATGAAGGAGAGAATAGCAATGGGTGGACACCCTGGCACAGGAATAGATAAATACTTTGTTTGAAGACATTTTCAAATTTTATTAAAATTATGTTGTTTTGGGCAGAATGTATTTTTATATCCTTGATCGTTACATTAAATACCTACAAAATCATGTTGGACGACTCTTTTTAACAGTGAAAATATAAGTATTTATATTGAATTAGGACCTACAAAAGCACCACCACCGCCCCCTATCAGGACTGTTGAGAAAGAGTGGGCTGGAAGGGTAAGATCTTTTAAACTTCAATATTATGATAATAGCCTCAGATTTTAAAAAGACAAAAACAAACCACCCTCATATTATTTTCAACTATATTTGCTGCTATGTCAAGCGCATGCCATCAATATACAGAGTATTGTAAATATCATGCCCATAAACAGCCATAAAACATAAGCCAATATACAGACATTCAGACAAAGATTGTGAAATTAAAAGATTGGATGTCTGTTGTTACTTTATCTTTGCCCCTAATGTTTCATAGAAATAAAGACAATTCTCCCCTTTAGTAATTTTTGGTTGCAGTGTTATGAATTTCAGCATTGCCCATATGTGGTAAGTTAACCTACTGTACGCACAAAATTGTCACTTTGGTCCAGATTGATTCAGAATGTCGTCTTTTACATCGTAACTGTAATTTTGATATTTTCAGGGTGGACCTATGCCTGGTATGAGACCTACCTTAGGAGCAGCACATGGCATGCATCCAACCCAACCTAAGGTAAACATTTACTATTTATACTGTTATTGTGACTACATTAGCAGAACTAAATATTCTTTACTTACAATCAAAATAGAGCATACAATTTTAAAAAGGACAAATATTTTACTTCCCTGAAAAAGACAAAGGCGTTAATGCAGATTTTTACTCCTCCCATGGAATTCATGAGCCACAAATTCCAGAGTGCTACCTTTTTTTACTACAATGTGGCTCTGATAATCTGTAGTTTTTATAGGATAATTTATTTAAGAGGCTTAATTAAAACCTTTAATAAATGAATTCCATTCTATACAAACATTATGACATAAGTTTATAGGTATAGTTTTACTTCGTTGAAAATATGCCAGATGCTCATTATTTTAATCACAAAATTTTTTTGATAGAAAACTTACTTCATTTATATGAATGATTGAATTTTGAATTCAGTTAACAATTTTGAGCAAAAGAGAAAGGGAAGGGGGAAAGAAACCCAACAGAAAAGAGATGGGGTATAGGGTATTTCCTGACGTTTTGGTAGGCCAAAAGTAGTGACATTTATTCCCATTTTGCTAAGGCACTATAGACAGCTACATATTTAATGTTTTAGAGTGCTGGAACTATGGGCATAATAATGCCTATCTACATAATTTAGAGTGCTGAAACCAAGGGAATAATAATGTCTATCTCCATATTTTAGAGTGCCGGAACCATGGGCATAATAATGCCTATCTACATAATTTAGAGTGCTGGAACCATGGGAATAATAATGCCTATCTACATATTTTAGAGTGCTGGAACCATGGGAATAATAATGCCTATCTACATAATTTAGAGTGCTGGAACCATGGGAATAATAATGCCTATCTACACTGTTGGAATCATCATATTCTTTGTTTACACCACTATGAAGGTAATTTTCAAAAAAAGATAAATTTATTTTAAAAATTAAATATGATAAATTATACATAAAAAAATTAGGTGGATAAAGGCTATTTTTTAATTTAGGGAGGGAGGGGACATTTTCTGTAAACTATACCTGTATCCAAAATTTTATAAACACTTTATTAATTGTTGGCTCAAAGCTTTTGGTACTTCATTGGTAATTTTGTTTATCATCTTTGGAATAAACATCCATTTATTTCCATTATATTATCCCTGAATTAAAATTCATATTTTTTTTTCAGATAATGTTTAAGAACAAGAACGAAGAAGAGGAAGAACTGAATGGAAAGCCGAAGCCTAAAACCCCTGCGGATGATTCCAACAGCATAACCGAGGAATTTAAGTGAGTTTT
>LS058459.1:0-10036 GCA_900241095.1 Acartia tonsa | reverse complement strand
ACGTACGGACATTTTGGTAATGATTATAGAGTTGCTACGCTTTCTAAATCGTACCTAATTACTGCAGGAATCACCATGCAAAGTTTGAAATCGATAGGACAATTCTAACATGCCTAAATTACCGAAAAAAGTTATCCGTTACGGACGGACGGACGGACGGACGGACCGACCCTAATTATAGAAAAGCTTCGCTTTTAAAAATTAATGGTACTCCAAATTTTTGTAGGAAAACGATTTTTCATTACAGGATGTTGCACCAGATATTTATATCCTTATAATAAAGTAACAGGATGTGTGTTTGTCTGTCTGTTTGTTTGTAACGAAGAATCTCGCTAACTGCTGAACCAATCGGGTTCTCCTTAACAGAGTAGCTTTCCGGGAAGGTTTATAACTATTTTGGGGGAGGTTACCACCACCCTCCCAAGAGAAATCACAAAAAAAAAAAATTTTTACGTAGATACTTGAACGCAACATAGAAAGGTTGCGTATTATTAAAAGAGAAACATTTAAGGCGCTAGGGGCGTAGCCGCTAGTACTCTGATAAAGTAATACTCGCAGCTGGCTAAAATAAAGATTCCCCCATCACCTCTTCTTGTACTGGATGAACAAACTTACCAACAAATGAGATCCATATTAGCAAGCTAAGTTGACGACAAATTTTCTCCTGTCAATATATCCATATGTCCTATATCCATTTGTAAGAAACACAGAAAGAAAATTTTACTTTTAGATTTTTAAGGCGACTACATGGCATTTTATAATAAAAATCTTGAACGTCCTTGTCCGGAAAGGGGTAATTTTGTTTATCTATAATTATTCGAGATGTACATAATTTCATCTTCCATTATCCTATCCCTAAAGAGATAAAATAGATAAAATGGGATAAAAATTTGGTTTACAGGCAAATTAGCAGATTATCTATCCATCTATCTATTCTAAAATTAGCCAGGGACTTATGGATCGGACAATGGGCAATAAATTCAATATGTTTTATGTTGTCCTTTCCCCACCCAAGACGATAGCAAAGAAGCCAAAAACTGCGTCATAACTAAAGACGTTCAAAGTGTATCTTTGTGTGATATTATGTATAGGGAATGGCTTGGCTCATAAACGGGCGCACAGTAAAAACTTTCAGTAAATAGCCGTGCAATCAAATAGTTAACTGTCTGGAAAAAGTCGAGATAAATTGAGGAAAATTATTTAAGGCTTTTGTGTAAAATTATCTTATTCCTGAATGCATGAAAATTATTTGAGATTTTTATGCAAAATTATCTTATCCATAAATCCGTGAAAATTATTTGAGGTTTTTATGTAAAATTATACACACATTAGCAACCCTTACTTAGAGGACAGTCTTATTTCTTAGTTTTTTTTTATAATTTTAAGAAATCAACTATTTATCTATTTATATTTATATCCAGAGATCTAAAGGATAAGACAATGGCCAATAAATTGATGTACATCCCTAATGATAATACACAAAACTACCTCTTCTGTAGATTTAAATTAGTGGTTGAAAAGTTTGAACACTCAACTTAATACAGCAACCAATAACAATTTACTAGCCCCCAAAGTTGTTAAGCCAACGAATAAGAAAACGTTTTTAAAAGACTTTGGGGACTAGTTTAATAAACAGCCCATTGTCCCCTCCCTCTCTGATTTCTACCTGTTAAGCTCTAAGCATCTTATTATACTTTGAAATTTTTCTGTCTGTCTGTCCGTCAATCAGTAACGCTATAGAGAAAATAAGATTCTCGTATGTTACTCAAGATGGATGGCTGTAATTGTTAGTGAAGATTCCCTGTACAAATGAACATCTAGTATTTAATTTACTTGGTCCGTCAGTCTGTCGCTCATGCTACAAAAGATCTATAAACATTTTATTTGATAAGGTTCCGTGATCTACTTTCTATATATTTTTTAGGACCACTTAACATCTGCTCGATAACTTAATTTGTCAGTTCCTCCATTACTAGCGGCTACGCCCCCCTAGAGGCCTATCGTGGCACTTTAAATGTTTTTTTTAAATAATACGTAATATTTCTATGTTGCGTTCAAGTCTCGACGTAAAAAAATCTCGAGAAGCTACCCTGTTAAGG
This sequence comes from Acartia tonsa, assembly GCA_900241095.1. Taxonomy (NCBI): domain Eukaryota; kingdom Metazoa; phylum Arthropoda; class Copepoda; order Calanoida; family Acartiidae; genus Acartia; species Acartia tonsa. Next base: position 7,937 of record LS058459.1, on the reverse strand, counting down.
AGAACCCGATCGGTTCAGCGGTTAGCGAGATCCTTCGGTACAGACAAACAAACAAACAGACATTCTGATACTTTATTATAATGATTGATTTTTTGAGCTTCGCTTCTTATGGATTTTAACATTTTTTTATCCGTTTAGATCTTTTTTAAGTTTAAGAATTTTTTAAAAAAATGATAATCGTTATAAAATACTATGCAATTTATTCTTTAGTTTCTTAGATAAAAATCATTTGAAATATTGAGCTTAGTTTAAAACAAGGACAGTCCCCCCCATAAGAAGCGCAGCAATAAGAAGCTAAGCCTTATAAGGTAACTTTATAAAGTGTCTCAAAAATCAGCCATGTGACGTCACAAAAATGAGGGATTATCCATCTCTTTCCCACTTCACCTCTTATCTCCCTTATTTTATGACGTCACATGGCTGATTTTAAAGACATTTTGTAAAGTTACCTGGTAAGTAATTATCAGGGTGTTTGTATGTCTGTCTTTATTTAGCTTCAGATCTCGCTAGCTGCTGGACCTGTAGGTTTAAAATGAAGCTTTATTTAGGTACAGGGAAGGTTTCTAACTATTTTGGGGGAGGGTAACTCTACCCTCCCAAGAGAAATCAACCTTGACTAACAGAACTTTTCTTTAAAAAACTGTTTCATAGGGGATAAGATAATGGATAAAATAAACAAAATTACTCCTTGTGTATAAGATTCAGTGATTAGTAAGACTGTTTTGGATTAATATGCCAACCAATCAAAATTGAAAGTGCTCAAACTTGTTTAACCAATTAATGAAAAGAGGATATTATAAAACTTTGGGTACAATTAAAATTTATATTGTTCAATCACAATGTCAACTCCCTCCCTAGTTAACACCTAATTATAAAGTTGCTGCACATCTGTTTTTAAATGTAGAAAAGCTTTGCTTTAAATAATTTGAGTTATTGAGCTAGGAAAAAAAGTTTTAAGTGAAAAATTTCCTGAAAAAAGTTACTACAAAGCCATTGTTCTATCATCCAAGGTTTAAAAGATAGGTACTTTAGAATAAATGAAATTCCAGTATGGCTTCCAAACCGATTAATATCCGCTGGATTAGAACTGGTTCTTAGCCATACTGAAAAATCATGTATAGCATCGTATTACAGACAATTTTCTAAAAAATATTAAAATAATAAAAATCAAACATTTGGCCCATCGGGTCTAACAAAACTGGTTTTAATCTAATAATATTTGCTGAAAGCTTTGATTAATACAATTCAATAATAACTATAAGATAATTTATATAACATTTTTTCATGATTTACTTTTTTCTTTATTCTATTCATGTTCTTTAGATATTTAAAATTTTTAACTCCTTTAATTTTGAGCTTCTATGTTTTAAACAATTTAAAACAAGAACTGTTACATGCACTAGTGGTGCAACCATAGCAAGCGAAAATAGAACATTAAAGTATTAAACAGTTGAAGTAATAATTATAACTTTAAACCATTAAAAAGTAGTAAGTTTTTTTTGTCTGTAGCTTAAGATTTGCATAACTATGGCACCGACTGAGTTCTCCATTCTACAAAAGCTTTAGATAAATCCTTAGATGGTTTTTAGGCTATATTGTTTTAGATTTAAATCTTCGGCTTGTTTTAAGCTATTTTTCTACCCTTCCATAACAATAAGGATATATATCCCCTATGTGTTAGGGGCGCAGCCACAAGTATTCTAAGTAAATCAGTATCAGTACCATGATCTTATGGGATAAGACAATGGACGATAAATTAATGTACAATGGTACATCCCCAATGATGATAAACAATATTAACAAAATTATGTAAATTAAAATTATTGGTTGAAAAGTTTGGAGACTACTAGTTAGGTACTCAAAGTTTTTTAGTCAACAAATAAGACTACGTTGCTATAAAATCTTGGGTACTGGTGTAATTATTGACAGACAGACGTACAGATCTACTCTAGTTGACGAGTAGCTGCGCTACCAATAAATTATGCTTAAATGGGTTTTCAAAGGAAATATTAATTTTCAATCAGATAAAGAAAAGAGTTGAAATCAGAGGGAGAGAGGAGATAATGGAATGTTTATTACAATAGGCCCTTAAAGTTTTATAATAACGTTTTCTTAATTGTTGGCTTAACAATTTTAAGAATGTTGTTGAATTTTAATTGTCTGGTTCGTTAAGTTGAGTGATCAAACGTTTCAACCAATAAATGAAAAAAACGGTCATTCCTTGTTTTGGTAAAGCAAAAAAAAAATAGCAAAACATAAAGAAAAAACATTTTAAATACCAATAACACTTTTTGATGGTTTTATAAACGGACTACAGAAAATCTTTTAAGGTTAAGTTAGTTAGGTCAAGTAAGATTTCTGAAAGCCCCAGCAGGGTTAAAGCCCACTGCAGAGGCTAGAAACAAACTTTCTTTCAAAAGTGGGGGGGGGGGTGGCTTGAGAGAAATACAAAAACTTTTTTCTTGCAACAATCTTAAAAGTTGAGGAATTTATCAAATAGACCATATGGCGTTTTTAATATATTAGATTGGGTTCTCATCAATTTTATTAGTGCAACATTTATTAGAAAGCATGGAAAAATTCTTTACAAAGAATGTTTATAGAATCTTTTAATGAACTTGGTTCATTAATGTTTTAAACAACCACAAGAAAATAGCCTAAAACCTGACCAAGACTGAAAGTATTCAAGTATTATTGAAAATAGCTTACTAATCCACTTGTCATTTTCATTTCATTGATAAATTTTTCAATAACTGCTAAATTTTGACTATTCTTTTTTTACAAACATTAGTTGATGTAATAATGCTTATATACAAACGTATATTTATTTTTATATTCACTAAAATTAACTGTTATAGGGTCACAAAAAGGGCCATCTATTTTAATTGATAGCTTGAAAAAAAACACTAATTCTAATTTATGAATGCTTTTAAACAACTAAAAATGTAAAAAATTCACTTCATTTATCACTTTACATTTATTAAAAGATCATTAATATCACCAAAAAATCCACTAAAAATTAAGCAAAAAAATGCGCGAAATTTTGTGTGTGAAAAAAAAGCGCAGCATACCTCTATGTGTCAACTAGATGAAAGCGCTGCCGCAACTGAGGAGCTTTTTGGTTTACACACACACACACGCATGCATGCACAGGCCTTCCTTCGTAGTTACCCTCCTCCCCCCCTCTCCCTCTCGCCTTTCTCTCTCTCTCATTTTCTTTAATATCTCTTTCTGTGTGTATGAGAAAAAAGAAGCTTATTATCATCTTTTTTCTTTCTCTTTCAGCACACAAAAGTTCACATAAGAAAGAGGGGGTGGGGGGACGCAATGTGGTTTTGAAAGCAACCATCCCCAATTCACAAATTTTCCCCCAATCTGCTGCCTATATATGTGTGTGTGTGTGTTTTACTTGTGTGTGTGTGTGTGTGTGTGTGTGTGTGTATAGGCTTATTCTTCATTACAAAGTTTCGAAGGCCGCCAAAATAGGCCCCTTTCTATCTTCTTTCTTTTTGAAAAACGAGGCTTTTCTATAATTAGGGTCGGTCTGTAAGTATGTTCGTAACGGATAGCTTTTATCGTTGATTTAGACATTTTAGAATTGTTCTATTCATTCTAAACTTTGCATGATGATTCCTATAATAATTTAAAAGCGCAGCAACTCTATAATAGTTCCCAAAAAGGTAAGTTTTTTACTTTTTTTACAACAATTTTTAGAATAGTGATTTCTAAGACAGCAAGGTATTATATAATAAGCAAAGCATCTCTATAATCAAGTAAATGTGTCCTTACAGTATCTTGTACTTACATAATTGTGCAACACATAGGATTTTGTTTAAACTTATAAATTTATATCATGCTTTTAAGGTCTGACACTCTACAAGTGTTAATGTTCTTTTGTCCTACTTCGTTTTTATGTTGTCATTCTTGTTTAATAACAAAGCTACTCAATAAAGTAAGTACGTCCATTGGAAAATTAGATTTACTAGGCTTCTATTTACAAGGAATGGCTGAAATTTTTTGAGGAGATTTCTCACAGAGAGAAAGGGGACATTGGGCTGTTTATTACACTAATCCTCAAAGTTTTATAATAACGTTTTATTATTCAATTGGCTTAACAAATTTGTGAATTTTGTAGTTGAGTGTTAAAACGTTTCAACCTCTAATTTTAATCTACAGAAGAGGTAATTTTGAGTATCATCATTGTGGATGTACATCAATTTATCGGCCATTGTCTTATCCCTTTAGATCCCTGGATTCCTCTCCATATGTACTAACTTCATAACTAAATATTGTTGTCTTTCCAATAATTATGTTTTTATTTTTTACCTTCGCTACTTATTGATATTGTCATTCTTGATTATTTTCTATTTCTCTCACTCTCTATCTCTCTAACTCTTTCTCTCTCTCTCTCTCTCTCTCTCTCTCTCTCACTCTCTCTCTTTCTATTTGCCTTTAAGAAGCTGCATTTAAGTATGTTTTATAACAGGGTAAAGTATTTTAAAGCCTAAGTGTAACTAGTCAAAAAGAGCGTTAAAATAACAATAATTCGATTTTTTTCTTGGCGAATTTATAAAATCTAAAACATAAATATTATTAAACAGAAATTTAATTCATTGTTTTTTTTCATTAAAAATGGTTTCATTTCTTATTGCAGTAAAAGAATAGAGGGGGCAAAGCTATTTGGGGTCTTTGAATATCAGCCAATAGCTTCGGAAATATAAACACAGCCAAGTCGCTACAGCATAACAGAAAGCAATTTACTGGCAGACGAAAAGTGTCCCAACCGCTTGGGTCAGTTAGTTGTCTGGATTAAACATCTATAATTATACATTTATTGCTCCTCTATTTTTAAAGAATATTAGTTCCTCTTCAAGGGTTTGTTCAACTTTGAAAATATAACTAATATCTATCTGTTAATTTGCAGGGAGGGAGAGGACAATGGGTTGATTATTACACTAGTCCCTATTTTTTTATTCGTTGGCTTGACAACATTGAATTTTGATTGGGTGGTTCATTAAGTTGATTGTCTAAACGTTTCAACCACTAATTGTAATCTACACAAGGAGTAATTTTGTGTATCATCATTGTGGATGTACATCAATTTACAGGCCATTGTCTTATCCCTTTAGATCCCTGATTTGTTTGTCTGTCTGTCTGTCTGTTTGTCTGTCTGTTTGTTAGTTGTGAAAGCAGACATTAGCTTTTATATTGTCATCATTATCGAGCTATTGATTTAAACTCATGGAAAGGGATATTACATCCGAAGAATATTCGGATCTACTGCAGTTCACGGTAAAATATTGCTGGTAAGCAATATTTCTAAAAATCTATGAATTTTAAAGGCTGCTAGCTGCCAAACGGCTGAACGTACAGATCATGCCCGCACACTGTTTTAAGCGGCATAAGAAGGCCTACAAATAATCTGGAATAGCCATAAATCAATAATGCATAATTATCTCGCAGTGCAGAGAAATGCGCGAAAAAGACCTATTTTACGCGTTTTTTCAAAAGAATTAGATTGAAACTGAAAGCTCTAAGCAGGAGTTAAAAAGCAAGAATAAACTTATAATTATCGCTTAAAACCAGTTTTGTTAGCCTCTTGGGGCCGAAGGCAAGGCCTAACATAACTGGAATTAAATTTATTACTTTTATTTAGTATATGCGGAAAATTGTCTGTAACACGATACTATACATGATTTTTCAGTTTAGCTCAGAACCGGTTCTAATCCAGCGGATGTCAATCGGATTCGAAGCCATACTGGAAATGAAATTGTATCTTTTTATTTTTCAGAAAAATTGTCCATAATTTTTGTACACGTCAAGTGAACCTTAAAAATTTAAATCATCTAACATTTCTTATTATATAAATTTTATTATGGACCAAGAACGTTCAATAAAGAGGGGGGGGGTTAGAGGGTAACACAAACCCTTTTACCCCAATTACAAAATTTAGATAAATTCGTCAAGTTTATCCCCCTAGCTAAAAAAAATTCAAATTATTTTAATATTGACATTACATGTAGTGGGACAAAGTGTCTCAAAAATCAGCCATATGACGTCATAAAAATAAGGGATTATCCATCTCTTTTTTTAGGTGTTTTCTTCCCCACTTCTCCTCTCATCTCCCTCAATTTTATGACGTCACATGGCTAATTTTAAAGATAATTTGTCCCACTACCATTACATATAGACCCACAAGTAAAATATAACCGAAGGTAAAATACCACACCCCCTCAAAATATCAACCCCACCCCCCCCCGTCTTCTTCTTCCCCTGCAAAAAGGAGCTTGGGCGTCCTAGCAATTTATTCTTACAAGCAAAGCTATTAATATGAGAAGCTATTCGTTAAAAGTGTAAACGTTAGGAACACAACACCTAACTATAGAACAGCTTCGCTCTTTGAATGTTGCAACGTCATATAATAATAGATATAGGATATAATTATACGTGGATATATTGACAGGAAAAATTTGTCGTCAATTTAGCTTGCTAATATGAAACTCATTTATTGGTCAGTTCATTCATCCAGTAGGCGGGAAGGAGGTGGATGTGGAGGGGTTCATTAGTTTAGCCAGCTGCGAGCATCGCGTTATCAAGACACATGAAAATCTGGTGCAACATCCAAGTAATAATATATCGACTCTGTATAATGATTGACACATCTATTCAAAATATATTCAATACATATTTAATTTTAAGTCATAGCGTATTTCATTAAATTATTTGTATGTCCATTTGATGCTTAAGATCTAAGGCACGGTAAAATGTATACAGTATGTTCTTGCAAATCATTGGATAATGAATAAATATTTCAGTTATAAGACACTAGTTGATAAATTGATGTACATATCCAATGATAATACACAAAATTACTCTTTCTGTAGATTAAAATTAGTGGTTGAAACGTTTGAACACTCAAATGTATAAATCAACCAGTCAAAATTCACTAAAGTCCCCAAAGTTGTTAAGCAAACGAATAAGAAAACTTTATTATAAAACTTTGGGGACTAGTGTAATAAACAGTTCATTGTTCAGTCTCTCTGGGTCATTTGGAGGTTTAGAGAGGTGCCAACACCCCCCTAAAAGTGAAATTGAAGAAAAGCCTACATAACACTTTTTTCACCCCCTAATGGTGTGATACCCCCTGGTGAATAACTGTGCACGCCAGAGAGAGAGAGAGAGAGAGAGGACAATAGGCTGTTTATAACAATAGTCCCCAAAGTTTTATAATAACGTTTTCTTATTCGTTGGCTTTACAACTTTGGTGACTTTAGTGAATTTTGATTGGTTCGTTTATTAAGTTGAGTGTTCAAGCGTTTCAACCACTAATCTAACGCTACAGAAGGGGTAATTTTGTATTATAATTGGCAAAGTACATTAATTTATAGGCCATTGTCTTATCCCTTTAGATCCCTGGCATCTAATGCAAGAATACAAGATGTACCTTTGTCTGTTTATGCGCGTAATAGTGTGTGTGTGTGTGTGTGAGATTGTGCGCGTAACTCTGTGCTTATAGGCGCGCTAATGTATTGCGCCTAAATGAAAAATCAACCCACTCAAATTCTATATTTTACCTATCATATGATACATTTTTATCATATAACTTTGCTAAAATTCATATTTTGTAAAATTTTAATGGCTGAAAAATTAAATTATGTTAAAAACTTGAAATTAAGCATAATAATTTTTGCGAAAAATCATTATTTTGATCTAAATTAATATTTTTTATCGCATGTGGCTTATTAAATTTATTATAAATAGGTGTTTCTGAAAATTTAATAATAACCAATAGGAATATAGTTTAAAACTTTTGTGGGAGGTTTTTGGGATTTCCACGCCCTCCTAAAATATTATTCATTGACGGGGGGGGGGGGGGGGGGGGGGGGGGGGGGGGGGGGGGGGGGGGGGGGGGGGGGGGGGGCGGGGGGGGGGGGGGG
>LS058458.1:0-10037 GCA_900241095.1 Acartia tonsa | reverse complement strand
AAGAAGGCCTACAAATAATCTGGAATAGCCAAGATCCAATTATGCACAGGGAAAGCTTCACTGAAGAAAAAACGCGTTAAATAGGTCTTTTTCGCGCATTTCTCTGCACTGCGAGATAATTATGCAGTATTGATTATGGCTATTCCAGATTATTTGTAGGCCTGCTTAAAACAGTGTGCGGGCATGATTTGTACGTTCATTTATTTGGCAGCTAGCAGCCTTTAAAATTCATAGATTTTTGAAAATATTGCTTACCAGGAATATTTTACCGTGAACTGCAGTAGATCCGAAATGTCCTATACTTATATCCCTGATTATAATAAACATTATTCTAAGATTCAAGATTGGTTTCTAAAGCATAAGGAGCTGCTACAAGGCTTGCGGTGTTTTTAAAACGTAAAAATTTTCATTGTAAACTTTAATTTTACATTTGCAACAATATTTTTTGCTGAAAAGATTTAATTTTACTTGAATAATTGTTGTTTACACATCCTATTTACTGAATATGTCACAAGAGTTTCTCTTATTTGTTAAGTTTTGAAACAATTGTGATTTGCTTGACGATTCTGCGCTACATATGGACATAATTGTCCTTGTATTATTGGATGAACGACCTGGGTTAGGCAGTGAAAATGTTGATAACATCATCATAAAATTTGCAACACGCCAATATAGTTGAGTTTCTTAGACAATCTTTTAAAATTGAGAAACTCGAACTTTATTAGTAAGTTATTTGGATTTTGCTTTAAAGACTTTAATTTTAATCTATATATTATTACTTGGATGTATTTTAAGTGATGCTCACTCACAGCTGGATAAAATAATGTTTCTCCATTCACCCAATTTCCGCATTCCCTCCCCTACTACTGGATGAACGAACGGACCAATAAATTGATCCGTATTAGCAATTGATGACAGTTTATCTACGTATATCCTATATCCATTTCAATACCTCTCATATTCATATAAAATAAGAAATATTGTATATCACAAGATTTTTCAGCTGGAATCATAATTTACTATAAATTTCAATAAAATTGCGACAAAATCGGCCAAATAGATGGACGTTCATTCTAATCATAGGGAAGTTTTGCTATTGAAAATGTCATTAAACCTAATTTAATTATAAAAATTCAAAATTGAAGCCTAATAACCTCGTTCAATATTTTATTGGGAGTAAAGCAGATTTCTTCACTTTATGACTACCTTACAGGGACGGTGTTATAGCACCTCTAGAAAAAAGAACTATTCTTCCTCCAACTTTATAATGAAAATTAATTTCACTAGAGAACCTTCTTTTTAATAGTTACAATTATTTTTCCACAATCGTCATATCCCTCTTACCATTTTTCTTCGTCTATATTTTCAAGTTTATACTAAACAACTAAAATTTGTTTAGAATCTAAAAATGAATCTACCAAAAAACAAAGTAATATTTTCGAAATAGAATTCCAGAATGGCTTCGAAAATGATTAATAACCGCTGGAATTTGTTATCCCGGGACTACGGCCCACCAGGTCTAACAAAATTGGTTTTAATCTTATAATTTTTCTGTTTAATATCGGCGGAAAGATGTCTATAATACGATGCGATAAATAACTATAATTGTGATCATATTTCAAACTATTATTACCCAAATAAAATACCAAATGGTATCTGTTCTAACACGCTAAAATTGATACCAAAAAATACATCAAGGTATGGAAAAACACTGTTGAAAATTGCATAAAAGATTCTGGTTTTTCAACGTTTAAAATTGCTTTTCTAACTATGATAGACGTTGGGTTTTTGGCTTTTTTATTAGTAGAAGCGAAGATACTTTATACCTACATAGAGTATGTCATACGTATTTTCAAATCATATTGTTGTAGATGTTTTCTTGTATATTTTATCAATTTTTAACTTAACCGTATTCTAACTTTTGAAAAGCCACAATCATAGTGTTTTAATATATTGCAGCTAATTACATGGCGTTTAAACTTAACTTAAATATCCTATTTTAGATCAATATATCTTACTAGCGGCTACGCCCCTAGAGGCCTCTAGGGGCACTTGAGGAGGGGAGATTCGAATTTGATAACCCAATTTATTTTTTTAGATTTTTTTTTCAAAGGGAGGGGTTAATTTTTTTCTAGGGGCGATTTCTCTTAGAAGGGTTGTGGTACCCTCCCCCAAAATAGTCATAAACCTTCCCGTGAACTATGAGAAGCTACCCTGTTAAGGAAAACCCGATCGGTTAGCGAGATCCTTTGGAACAAACACACAGACAAATATCCTATTACTTTAGTATAAGGATAATGCTTCGTAACTTCATAAAACCGTTCATTTGTTGATTGAAATTGAACCATATTTAATAAAAAACCATCGCAGCTCAATATATTCGACTAGACGAACGAAAATTTTGATCAAACCATATGTTTTTAACTATCTATAAAATCTAGCCAATTAGAGAAATTAACAAAAATGGATTAATTTTTTGTTCATATATATTTTGATTCATAATTAAATAGATTATTACTGATACAAAATTAATAATAGATAATATGAGATTAAAAATATTTAATCCCGCATATGACATAGATATCACAGATTAAAACTGAAAGACTGATGAGTTTTTGGGGGCAAATTTGAGTGTGTGTGTAGTTGAAGGATCTGTCTATATCTGTCAGCTGGTGATTGCTGGCAGAATAAATCTTGGAGATTAATCACTAATTTGGCAAAGATTAAGCCCCCAATGTGTTGTTGGGCATTAATACATATTGATCCTTATTGACAGATGATTTGTAATCTTGTTTAGGGTTAAATTACAATCTTGGCTGTTCAATATCCATGTACACGTTCTCGTTGGGGATAAAAGTGCCAGGCTGCAACAGCTTTTGCAGGGTGTTGGCCTGCAACAACATTTCTTGTTGACCAACAGACTGCTGTTGCTGTTGGAAGGCGTAGTTTTGATAGTGGGCTTGGTTGATGGCGTCCAACTTAGGGTTGGCAAGGATTTGTCTCAGGTACTGTTGGTTTGAAGGCATTGGGATGATGATGGCTTTGTCACCGTTGGGGAGAGTGGTGTAGATGGATCCAACAGTGCTCAAGTCAGGGATGGAGGTGTAGATGGAGGACACGGTGGTGTTACTAGAGCTGGAGCTGTCATAATCATACATATTCACATTAGTTTGATGCTTGTACTCATGATATCTGTTAGAATCATGCTTGCTAGACATCACTAACTCCTTTCTGGGAGTGTCCGGGGCAACATTCTTAAACTTTCTGAACTTTGTGTAAAGAACGGCAGCAAGGAAGATGACAAGAGTGCAGCAGATAGCTGAGATGAGGCTAGCATACAAGATTGTGTTCTGCTTTGCCTCGGTCACATTTTTCTTTGTCACTGGCTCAACATCCAGAGGAAAGTTGAGGAATAAAGTGTTTTGTTGAGGAAGGAATTCTTCAATGCTTTCATCTTCCATGTTTTCAGAAAGATCCATCAATTCTTCATTGATAGCATTGAACATGTTTTCCTCAATAGCCTCAACACTCAGGACGGGATCAACTGAGAGAAGATCATTGTTATCAATAGTTTCAATGACAACTGTGGATTTGATGGAGGGTTCAGCAATCTTTTCAGTTGTGCTGACAACATTTTCAGTGGTAGAAACAACATCAAGGATGGGCTTGGCAGTGGTGGCAGTCATCTTTAACAACCAGGGTGGCAGGATTGAGTCCTTGGCGTTGGTATCAACCTGTTTCTTGCAAGTATAATGAACCTCAAGATATTTATAAGTGCCGGGGCAAGCATCACCAAAAACCTCGCTGGTAACATCAATAGAACATGTAGCTTTGCCAGCACACAGAGAGTTGACCTGTCTCAGAGTTGTGGGCTGGATACATCTGGTGGACCAGGCCTGGTTACCCTCAGCATTACATTTGCCAGCCTCAAATCTGCCAAAGTTGGCTCTCACTGGGGAAATATATTTTCCCGTTTCACACTCCAGATGCATTACTGATCCCTCACAACTATATTTGCTGCGTCTCATACTGGCGCTAGCACATCCCATCAAAGGGATAAGAAATATTAATAATTTCATGTTGATTTGTTTTGTACGTGTGTGTACCTCAAGGGTTAAGTTAAAACTGATGTTATTCTGAATCTTCAAGTAAACTGTCAACAATATTCTGTTTAGAGAATAAGTAAATGATTAAATGGGGGGAGGAGAGTAAGGATAGGGTAGGGTTAATAAGGTCGGTCAGGACAGAAGAATCCCCCACTGCCTTATCCCCATACCCTTTATTTAATCCCCCAAACCACTGCACTGACCTAACATTCCCTTTTTGCCTCCTTTATTTCCCCCATCCCCTTTACCCCCTCCTATTTTTTCCAATAAACCACTGAATTCTCCTTAGCATGGTTCAAAGACCCTATTATCATCATGACCCCACCCGACCCTTTTTTAATTCCCCCTCCCCCAAACACCAACCCCCCTCTTAACCCTCCCCTTTGAGGGGGGCCGCCTCCTAGCCCTCCTCCTGTGTTGGTAATCCACTCTCTAGAAAATAATAAGGCTCCTAGCTCTGCCCCCCTGCAGGGCTACCCCTCATTATCCTAAAGAATTATGGGTCCGCACAAATGAAAAGGAAGGTTTTCAATTCCAAGTGTCCTTGCAATTTTGCTAATGTATCAAAGAAAGCTTCTGTAAAATCCAATAAAAATATCAAATTATTTTATTTTGAAAAATGCTTTATTAGTGAATAAAAAATACAAACTTTCTAGTTATTATAAGTTTTAGTTTTGCTATCAAGAAATGGAAAACTGTGGTTATGTCTGACCATCTTTCAATTCCAATATCCATTGGAATAGCCGCACAAACAAGGGCATGGAGACATCTCTCCCTTTTCATCTCCTATTGTCAGGTTTGGAGGAGAAATAAGACAGGGATATAGGGATAGAACAATAATAAACAAATTTCTTAAAATTTTTATGTGTAAATTAATGTGAAATTCTGCCTGGAGTAGCTCAATTTTGGGGAAAAATAGTATGTTTATTAGTTGATGGTCATTGTTTTCTTCATCCCTGTATTGTAAAAAAAGAAGGGGGTATGGGGAGGGGATGGTTGTTTTTATTGTAGATGTAAAGGAAAGGTAAGTGTAGACAGGACCTGAAAAGGGTGTTCTTGCAATCAGACAAACAGCTACTTTATGCCTTCATCTTTTCCGCCAATCAACAATACCAAATCTTTATTTGTAACAAACTAACTTAAATTCTTTATGTCCAATATGAATGCATTCTATCATATTAATGATTATTTTTTATTGAAAAGATGATAAAGTAGTTATTTATCGCATCGTATTATAGACAGCTTTCCGGGGATATGAAAATGAAAAATTATAAGATTTAATCCAGTTCTGTTGTATGATTTTTCAGTATGGCTGAGAATCGGTTCTAATCAAGTTTCGAAGCCATACTGGAAAAGTGTTTCTTTAAAAAAATAATCTAAAATTTATATTAAAGATTTTTGAATCAAAATAATTATTACTAGGTTGTAAAAAATCTGGCAAAATATGTTTGTGTACATTGTATGAACATCCTTTTAAAGTATTGAATATTTGTTGAAAGAGATTGTATATCTGTGTTGTGTAAATCCAAGTTTACAACTCAACTGTTACCACTGATAGCGGCTGGGAAAGCACTACTTACTGCTTTAGACTGGCCATAGAGTAATTGTATAAGCATGGCTTTAGAATAGCTAAGATTTGTTTGCACGTATGTTTTATATACAGTCCGTCATTCAGAAAGACTTTACCTAGTCTATTGAAATACCCACAATTCAGTATATCAAACTAGATTTTTTTTTAATGGTTTTAAAGATATATTCAAGTTAACTTTTTAAGTTTCCTTGATTTCGTTTTGCTAATTGTGGACAAAACTTTTCGTTATAAGATGTAAACTATCTTATTTGATTATAGTTTTCCCCATAACTTAGATTGGGAGGGTTATTTTCTTCCATTGTCATTTGAGGTCAAGTCAATAATTAATTAAGAGGTTTTGTGATTAATCAATATAACAATGATATGACAATGGGGATAAATCAATCTTTATCTCATCACGTAATAGTAAAATCCTGCCTTCAGTAGCTAATTAATATTAAGAGAAATAATGGTTATGGGTAATAAAGGGTTGTAGATTAAATTAACACTCTTTGTTTTCTATTCTCTCTCTTAAGATATTGATATAGAATATTCTAAATAAGTCGCATAAAAAAAAAATATTTTTGACTGGCAATTTAGCTTAAAAGTGGCCCGATATTTAATTTAATTTCAATTCTATTCCAAAAAAAATAAAATGTCTACTCTTTTAAATAATAATCTATTGAGGCAACTACAATGTTGAAAAGGAAATCTGAATAGATAAATAGAATAAGTTGTAAAATATCAAATAAAAGACCGAGAGAGATGGATAAATAGATAGTTGTAATAGTTGTTAAGTCCCCCTACATAATAGTCCTTTATTTCCTAATATTCAATAGTTTTTTTTTTCTATTTCTATCTCTTAATTATTGTCATTGCTTTTAAATAACCGCATTTATAACAAAAAAAAGTAAAAATAAAGCTTAAATAATATTACCGATTATTTATAATTATAAAACAAGTAGAATAACATCCTTTAAAAAAAAACTCAGAAATAAGCTATTATTACATTTAATCAAAATTGTTATTTGTAACAGGTTTTATCAGTAAATCACTGAAAATGATATTCTGCCAGAAGGACATACGGACATATCCCGATTTTAGAGTAGTTTTGTTAGTAAAACTAGTAGTATAAAACAAGACAGTTAATTTTAAAACAAAACAAAAAAAGAAGAAAAATCTTTGATTTTAGAAAGATAAGGATGGTAAATTTGTGTTTAATATATTTAAAAGAAAGCCTTTTCGAAAAGTCAGTCAGTGTGTCTGCATTAAAAAAAAAACCATTAGGGGGAAACATGAATTTCTCGGCTGGTAATCATGATAGACGGAAGGAATATTTGTGATAATTTTCTTCACATAAACATGCATTCAGTAAATGATTTACATAGTCAGTCTGTCAGTCATGCTACAAAAAAAATCAATTTCAAAAAAATGTTTTGTGATTTTACTATTAAGGTATATGTTTTTTTTATAACACTGTATACCTGCTCTATAACCTTTTATATCCGTTTGTCCATCCACAATTTTTGTACTTGGTTTTTATTATTTTGAATCAATATTTTGCATTGGTAAAAATTTCAACCTAATGTTTAATTTTTAATGCATAAACAATGCATTTGGTCTAAATTATGGTTGTTTTTTACTTTATACTGTAGAAAAGAAAGTTTAACCAAAAAGAACAAATATAAGTATGAATTTTCAAGGTAAACCTAATTTTGTAAAGGCTTTTTCTTTTATTTCCCACCTCTAGAAATATTGGTATGCCAACAATATCCAACAGATAGATCCATTTAATCCTGTTTTTCCCTATATTCCACCAGTAACAAGGACAAGTATTTTGTAAAACAATTTGTACTGCTGCTATGTCAGACACAGAACTTTGAAATTTAAATAATGCAATGCACTTCAAAACAAAGGCTGAACTATCAAACGGTTGGTTGTCTGAAGGTTAATTGACGTTATGTCACATGATGATACAACATATTGGTCAGCCCTGCTCTACTATTTATATTATCAGATTATTTGTTCTGATTCCCTTAAATCACGCACCCAAGCTACTCCTAGTTAGATGCTGAGAGTATTCAGATTAGTTCTTATTTTTAGATGTTTCTACATTTCAACTAATTTTACCATAGAACACACATTTACCTTCCAAAGATGTTGAATACTTATCCTACTGCTTACATCTCTGGCATATGACATCAATAGTAAGATGAGAAAAATGCCATGCCCACGAAAAGATGCAACTCATTACCATTTAAGAAAGCTGCTTATAGTGCCTAATAAGAAATGACGTCATACAATAAAAGTGAACAATAATAGGCTAGTATACATTTTACCATTGGCCAATTACAATGTATACTGACCTATCATTGGTCATTTGTATTATATGACGTAATTTTAATTATGCACTTTAAGTTGCTTTTTAAAGATATTTTTTCTGGTAGTTTTCAGAAAGCACTTTTATCTGTCTATGATAATGGTGAATACTATATAAGAGATTTAGTTGGTATAATATGTCATGTAATATTAGTAGTAGCTGTAATCTTCTATACAAAATAGAATAATGGGGGTTTCTACAGTTATACTATGAAACAATCACTGCTGCTTTGTCAGGAGAATGTCAATTTAGTAAGCAAGAACCAGTATGGAGGGATGGTACATTGGGCTGTTTATTACTGTGGTCCTCATTTTTTTTTATTCGTTGGCAACTTTTGGGACTTTTATTCAATTTTTATGGGTTGGTTCATTGGATGCGTGTCCAAACATTTCAACCACTAGATGTAATCTATAGTAAGTGTAATTTTGTGTATCATGCCCATATCTCAAGACATAAAAACTGAACTGAGATGCGATAATAATTGCCACAAAAGACCTTAGAAACAGCCTTAATTTTCACATAGCTGCTGTGACAATATAATCTAATATTCTCACTATCTCACGTCGTTGTTTAAAACCTTTATAGGGGAAATAGGTATTCACAAATCTATTGTAAAACAATGTAACAGCAATGATGGGGATAATTAATGGAAGAAAAAATACTCTACCAACAATTTTTTTCAATCTAAATAAATATTTGGAATGAACTTTTTAAAATTGACCCAAAACACCAACATTGCTCATAGACCAAATAGAAGTAGATTTATTTAAACCTATTTAAGGTTTATTTGCTACTGATTTGAATTGTTTTGTTGAATACTTGTAAATATCTTTATGTTATTAAGGATATAAAAACTAAAAAGGAATTTATCTCCCAGGGTTAATCTATCAAAATAAAGACACTACAGGACACTTCTTTTTACAGGATTAGGTCTTATTTCTAAAATTTCAAAAGTATGGGAAATAAAGAGAAAAAAGATTAAAAGAGACAAAATCTCATTCTATTGATTTATTGGTATCAAACGTCTATGGCTACTGAAAAATATCTATTTTTCCAGTATGGCTTCGAACCAAATTAATATCTGCTGGGTTAGAACTGGTTCTCAGCCATATTGAAAACTCATGCATAGCATCTTATTACAGAAATTTTTTACGAATATCAAAATAAAAAAAAACATAAAATAGATACCAGTTTTGTTAGCCCCCCGGTTCAATACATATTTAATTTTAATATCCCTAGAAAGCTGTCTATAATACGATGCGATAATCAACTGTTATTAGAGAAAATATTTAAGCGTAAATGCTAATTTTGTCCTGCGGAAATGTAAATGGCAAACAAGTTTAGATGTCATTGACATATCCCATTGTTATATAAAATTTTCATTTCAAGTTTTCTATTAATTTGAATGGCTGCAATTTGAATTCAATTGAAAGATTATTTTGGATAAATGTGACTATAAAATAAGAAAAATTGCAATTGGATTATTTATACTACAATTTGTGAGTATGTTCGTGTGTTTTCAGTAAGATTTTGTAAAGGAAGCTTTGTTTTCGACCCAGTTAGGTTTTTGGCTATTATACCATAGAAGATTAAGCCCATTACTCAAAAATGTATGCTTTTTTTTCAAATATTAAAAAATTGTTAATAAGCTATTATTTTTTTTTAAATTATAAATTCTTTACATATAGATTTAGTGATTTTAAATCAAGAAATGTCCAAGAAAGGAAGATTAAATGTTCAAATTTAATCAAAGATACTGATTAATGATTTAAACAATTGGATCCACACATTCACATGAACAAGGATGACAACATCCAATTAAAGCCAAGCACTGAAACGGTAGGACATTAACACTCATACATATAGTGTCAGAACTGAATAATTAAAATATATATGTATAAGAGTCGAAGCAAAATTGTAAGTAAATTTGTTAAAAAACTGCTTGATACAGGATAATGTTTATGGACATACTTACATTTTT
>LS058456.1:0-10037 GCA_900241095.1 Acartia tonsa | reverse complement strand
CACGCCCCGGGGGGGGGACAACCCTGCCCCCCAAATCCCCCTACCCCCATTAAAAAAAAAAACCAAAAAAACCAACACCCCCCCCCCCCCCCCTACCTATATATTCAATTAAATTTAAAATAAGTTGAGGGTGATTTCTGTGACTGATAAGACACTTTATGGGAAACCAACAATTTATATTTTTTATCAAAATTATGTTTATCAAAATTCTTACTTCCTTTCAGTTGATAACTATTATTCATATTGAAAACAATTATTTATTTTCCATTAAAGCATTACTTACTTTTAATTTTATAATTATTTTAATATTTAAGGATACAAGGTGTGATTGAATAATTCCATTAACTTAAATTTGAGGATAATTTTACATTTAGAATTGCTTTAGGTTAACATCTAAGTACTATAAGTAAACATCAGTAGGACAGGGTTAAAATTTTATAATTAATGAAATATATTTTCAGCTTTCCTAAAATGAAAGAATTCTTCCTCCTGATATTTTGTCAGGTACTTGCCTCTGGCCTTGGATATAATCTCATTCAGGCAGGATATAAAGATATTTGGCTTTTAATATCTTATCATATAAAGTAGTAAGGTTTTAATGTCTGTCTATTAAAAGTTGAGTTTTCTACTTTAGAGAAAGCTCCACTGAGGTATTGAGAACTTTGGTGATATTTTTTTTCCCAATAAAAATTTAGAAATAGTTTAAACATAATGCAAATTAGGTATTTTAGTTCTATTTCTTTTTTAAATTTTGATTTTACATAATACATATGAATCTTGTGATTATAATTTCTTAAAAATCTTTATACCTGAATAGGCTCCAGAATCAGTGTATTCAATTCCACCAGATAACTCCTCAAGGTTTGGATGGTCTATGGCATTTACGAAGAACTCAGTTTTTGTTTCTGCTCCTGCTGATCTAGATTCTCCAGGAAAAGTTTATGAGTGTGGCAAACAATCTCAAAAATGTGCTGCGAAAGAAATTTTGTCAGAAAGGGGGATGCAAAAACCAGAGAATGGCAGTGGATTTGGTACTATTCTGGTAGCTGATGAGTCTGATAATATTTATGCATGTGCACCAAACACCAATCAGCCTCTTTCTAGAAATCAAAAAAGATTTATGGGAACATGTTACAAGTTTTCTATTGGCAATGGGATTTTTGTCAACTTTTTTGAGCTTAAATCAACAACAACTATAGGATTATTGAACAACCCTTTATACACATTAGAAGGTCCATTTGGCATGAGTGCAGTTGTTGGGGATGATGATGGATTCTATGTTGGTCTACCTTACTCTCAGCAGAAACAAAGCCTGCCACGTAATAAAACTCATGTTTATTCTGGAACTGTAGTTGTCTATTCAGAGCTAAATAGAAAGTTAGAATTCCCTTCACGAAGTAATCCACCTCCATTCATATTTGCTCCTTCAGAGGGAAGACACACATTACAAAATCTTCAAGATATTCAGATAGGTTATCATGTTACTAAGGGCAAATTTACAAATTCAGATTTGAAAGAAATAGTCATCGGAGCTCCTGGTGCAGTAAATCTAAAAGGTAGCATTTATATCACTAAAATTGATTTGGGAAAGTATCCTGATACATCTACTGGTGACTTTGTGGCCAGGCTTAATGGAGTGAACACTGGAGAAGGATTTGGAACAGTAGCTGTTGCATGTGATATTAATGGAGATGGATTTGATGAATTGATGGTTGGGGCTCCATACTATGCAAAAGATTATAGACACTATGACACAGGAAGAGTCCATGTTTATATCAACAATTGGAATGCAAGAATCCCAAATAAGATCAATCTAAACAAAGTTCAAACAATTGGTGACTTTCAAGCTAACCTGGGTGCACAGTTTGGTAAATCACTTGCATGCCTTGGTGATACAGATGATGATGGTAATCAGGAACTTGTTGTTGGTGCCCCTTTCTATAAGACTCAAAATGATGCATCTGGTGCAGTTTTTATATTCAAAAACTTTCTAAATGCAAGGGATGAACAATTTCCACCAAGCCAAACTATAATTGGAAAGACTCATAGCTTTGGATTAAGTTTTGCACTTCCTTATTTGAAAAAAGATACCATATGCTTCACAGGACAATGTCAAGAAACAGAAAATGAATTAGCAATCTCTTCACCACTAGATAATAGAGTGCAAATTCATAGATTTAGAAAAGTTGTTAGGTTTAAAGCTACAACTCAAGTCCTTTTAAATTGCCGTGATGGAAAAGACTGTAGTACCTTCAATGTAGATCCAAGTTCTGAGGGACTAGTATTAACATTTCAGCCAATATTGGAAGCTGCCACAATTTCTGATATTAATGTAAAAGTTACTGTTTCTGTTGGATTTAGAGTTAACATAAATGGTGTGGATGGAAGGAATATTGAGAAGGAAACTACTATTAAGAAGGGAAGAATGGATCCTACTGAATTTATTGTTGTAGAGTTGAATCCTGGCAACAGATGGTGGGATGGAATAGAAAAACCTGATGCTTCTATAACCATAAGGTATAAAACTGAATATAGTTTACCTTGTGCTGGTGATGAGGGGAAATGTAATATGCTACCCATTGAAGCAGATTTGTGGGAAGGCGCTAAGCGACTCAATGATTTCTCATTGGTAACTCAAGAAGAAATTATAAAACCCACTATGCAGGCCTGTGATGTTGGTAACTGTGACTGTACAGCTATAGTGGAATTCATCAACTTGATAAAAGATAGACCAATAGTTTCAAGTTCCAAGAAAGAACCTCTTCAGGTAGGCAGCTTAAGCATGTATAAAACAGGCTCTGATATTGCTCATAGCAACATTGTCACATTGACTCTGAGTTCTGGTAATAATAACATTTCCAACAAGATTCAGTTTGAAAGCAAAAGAATGGGAGATAGATGTAGAGTAGTAAATCTAACAGAAGTAGAGTGCAATTTAAGGCATGTTGATAATAATACTGAAACTGGAAAGGTCATTTTACCAATCTATGTGAAGTTACTTGATTTCATAGATTCATCAATTATCTATATTACACTGCAGGCAAAATCTTCATGCAAAGTTGTAAGATATTCTTCTAATCAAACAATATCTCTTGCGATAGTCAATGAATGGAAAATTTCAATGAAACAAGATTCTGAATTAATAGTTGAATGGGATGACTCATCATCACTTGAGAAAATCACAAGTTTATCCACAATTAAGCAGACTATTGAGATTAGAAATGATGGTCCCAGCAGAAGTGAATACAGTGAGGTATTAGTTTTTGTTCCATCTGGCAAGGAATATGTTAACAACAATGCCAACATAAGTCTTGGAAATGTTCCATGCACGGAGAGAGGTGACAAAAAGTCACTAGCAATCCCCCCACAAGCAATATTGGATACTCGAGGAGACAGAAACAGGATTGAGTGCAAAATTAGGTCTGATTGTGATCCTTTTCTTTGTAAACTTGAACCACTGGACCCAGATACACCTATAGAGTTGACTGTCACTTTTGATTTTGACATGAAAGAAGCTGCTGTAAAAGGCAAAGATTTCAACTCCATTGTTGTTGGCATCCTTATGGTTGATAGCAATCTTAATGAGATTAAGGGCACAAAAGTTCTATCGTATATGTACAATCGAGTAACCTTGCTTGAATTGGCCCTTGGCAAGTATGACTATATCATGGGAGGAGTGTTTGGCATTGTGATCATCATCATAATTTCTCTAATCTTCAAGAGGTTTGACTTGTTCAACAAAGTGAGACTTTACAAGGATATGGATGGAGTTGCTGACAATGTTGGTGTCAATGATACCCCGATTCCTTTGGATGAAGATGTAACCTTGAGAAGATAATAACTACTATTTCAACAAAATGAGCAATTATATTGAAAGCCTAGAAAATCTAAATTTTAGATTAAAGTTTCATCCTTTTATTTCAATATATTTTGGTCCTTCTATTCTCTTCTACTTTGAATTTAGTATTTCTATAACAATTGTATGATATGGATTATGAAATTGGACAATGGAATAAAATAAAAGTTTTATAAAGAGGTGTTTTAAAAAGAAAGCTTTTCTATAATTAGGGTATGTACGTCTGTACGTGCACCTGTAATGGATAGCTATTTTTGTTAATTTAGACATGTTAAAATCAACTTTTTGATTTTAAACTTCACCCAATGATTCTTCTGACAATTTTGTACGATTTAGAGAGCATTACAATTCTATAACCATTACCAGAAAGTCCATTTAGAATATGCTTGCAGCTTCTTCCTGACTTTATTGACAACTTTTTGTATCAACATCTGATTTTTGTAATAATGATTTCTAGGACAACAAGGTACACCATATTAAACTAAAAAAAATCATATTTCTGCTTATTTAATTAAGGTTGGTTAGGTTAGAAGAGCCCTGCGGGGATATCACCCAGAAGGGATATAGGATATTAGATTATTTTTTTTTCTTCAAAAAATTTAAGTTAGTGGGGGTTTGGTTAGGTTAAGTAAGGGTTTTATGTTTCCCTCTAGGACCAAAACACTCGAGGGGCAAAAAAATCCTGGAAATAACCGCACTATTCAACTTTTTAACTTAAAAGTAATCCTCCGTTCACGGATCTAAAGGGATAAGACAATGAACAATAAATTGATGTACATCCTCAATTATGATATACAAAACTATTATCCTCTGTAACGTAAAATAAGTGGTTTAAACGTTTGAACACTCATCCTAATACCCAAACCAATCACAATAAACTACAGTACCCAAAGTTGTTACGCAAACAAATTAGAAAACGTTATTATAAAACTTTGGGGACTAGTGTATTCAACAGCCGATTGTCAACTCTCTCTCTAATTCCCCCCTGTCGTGTATAAACTTCAGGGATCTTAAGGGATAAGACAATTGATGGTCAATTTATTTACATCACACATGATTATAATCAAAATTATCCCTTTGGTAGATAAAAATTATTTGTTAAAAAGTTTGCCAACGAATAAGAACCTAATAAATAAAACTTTGGGTACTGCCAATCCATTGTTCTCTCCCTCCCTGATAAACTTTGATATGTAGGACAGTGAGGGAGGGGACAATGGCCTGTAAATTACACTGGTACCCTAGGTTTTAATTATCTTATTGATTCCAAACTGGTAGATTCAAAACCATTCACCCAATATTTGTAATTTACAGTAGAGGTAATATTGTATGTCATAATTGGGGATGTATTCAATTAATCTTCTTATCCTTTAAAATCCCTGCCTGTAAGTGCATAATAAAAATTTATCTGAGTTCTCCAAATATAGATCTACTGTGCCACGCTATAAATTGACAAGATGAACGTTCTTACAAAAAAAGTTCACAAAAAGGTTTAGCAACTCCTTATAAATACTACTTGATCAATTAGCTTCTTGGGTCAACTGCAGTTCGCGGTAAAATGTTCCTGGTGACGAATATCTCCAAAAATCTATCATCCTTAAAGGCTTCTAACGGCCAAACGGCGAACAAATAGAATAAGCTCGAACTAAATTTTAACCGACAAAAGAAGGCCTACAATCAATCTGGAATAGTCATTAATCAATAATGCACAATTATCTCGCAGTGCACTTAATGCACAAAAAAGACTTTTTTATGCGCTTTTTCTTCAGTGAAGCCTTTCATGTGCATTATTGGATCTTGGCTATTCCAGAATATTTGTACACCTTTTTATGCCGCTTACAACAGTATGCGGGTATGCAGTTTGGCAGCTAGTAGCCTTAAAATACATAGATTTTTGGAAATTTCCGTTACAAGGAACTTTTTACCATGAACTGCAGTTGACCCAACTTCTTTGTTATTTAATATTTTAGTGGAGATGTATAAACACTCTAGTCCTATAAAGCAACTCCGTTTTTGACAAATAGCCGTGTTGAATAAATCATAGAATAAAATATTACCAGAGAATACCATTGAGGTTGATAAATTCATAGAGATGTAGTTATGTTAAATAAATCATAGAATAAAATATTAATGTAGAACTTTCTATAGATTTAATTCTATAGATGTATTAATAGATATATAGAATATAGTTGTAGTATTATTTCATAGATGGATAAGTTGATAGATTGATAGAAAGGTAGTTAAGTTAAATAAATCATAGAATAAAATATTAATGTAGAACTTTCCATATGTTTTATTTTATAGATGTATGAATAGATATATAGAATATAGTTGAGGTATTATTTCATAGAAGGATAAGTTGATAGATTGATAGATATGTAGTTATGTTGAATAAACCATAGAATATATTATTACTATAGGAGATTGTATAGGTTTAATTCTATAGATGTATGTATAGATATATAGAATATAGTTGAGGTATTATTTCATAGATGGTTAAGTTGATAGATTGATAGATATGTAGTTAAGTTGAATAAACCAAAGAATATATTATTACTATAGAATATTGTATAGGTTTAATTCTATAGATGTATGTATAGATATATAGAATATAGTTGAGGTATTATTTCATAGAAGGATAACTTGATAGATATGTAGTTATGTAGAATAAATCATAGAATAAAATATCATCATAGAATTTCAATTAGAGTTTGATAAATGGATAAAAAGCTAAATGAATAACATGAAATAAATAAATAAAATAATAAATAAGACTATGAAAGGTTATAACATTCTTTAGAAGCGATGTACAAAAAATCATTGATTGTCAAATGGCCAAAGTGAAATATAGAGCAGAGGTTACATTACATAAATAGAAAATAGAAAATCACTAAACTTTTACATTATATATTTTTGTTGCATAAAAAACAAGAATTTTTACCTTATTGCAACCCTATATCATGAATAACAACCAATGCATTCATATTTTTCCAATACCTTCCGGTTCTATTGGACGGACAGACATATAAAATTATATAGTACATACGCTACTAAAAATGTGAAAAGTGTTCAAAGATATATAGACTTGTAGATAGACAAATATATAGATAAGAGATGGACATTTGAATGGATAGATAGAAAGATAGACAGTAAGATAGATAGTTATTCTCTCCGCTTCTCACAACTATAAAGTGATGGAACATAAAAATAATGATTAGCCCCCAAAACGGTAGATACTAATCATAATATGGAATTATTTAGCGTAGCTACTCTATAATAAGACCATATCCGTTCGTCTGACAGTACAGGGACGGTCTAGGGTCACATAAGGGAGGTAGGGAGGACGGGGGGTGGTTTAGGAGTGAAATCGACCCTCCAATAATAATTTTATGGCTAGGGGTAATTTTCTGTCGATTTATCCAAAGATCTATAGCGATAAGACAATGACCGATAAATTAATGTACATTCCTAATGATAATAATGTAATAAATAATGATGATAATGTAATAAACAGCACAATGTTCCCTTCCTCCCTGAGATTTATCGGTTCATATGTTAAAGAAACCCTTCTCAACTCACAGACAGACAGGCAAACATACGCATCCTGTGTCTGATTATGGATTATTTTGTTGCTCCGCTACTTATGAACTAAATTGTTCATGTTAGCGTACAAAAATTGTATGCTTTTTCTAATATGGTTTGCTATAGCTTCATGCATGTTCAGTAAATGCAATTTTTAGTAGCGTAGTTACTCTTTAACATATTTTGTTTTGTAAATCTGTCTGTATGTCTATCTGTCTTACTCTGATGGTAAAAATAGGATATCTAGGATGTTATAAGCAGATGTGTATTTTTAATGGTTAGTCTATGTGTAATGCCTTTTTGAGTACAAACGCAGGAGTCCCAAATGTCGGAGTGGACAAACGCAGGAGTAGACAAACACAGGAATGGACACTTAACCTAACTTAACCTATTTTAACAACAATATTTTAGGTTTTCTAAATGCCTACCCCCTGCGGGGGGCTTATTTTGTATATTCATATCTTAACCTAACCTAACCTGTATAGAAGTCCTTAATCAAATTAATATTCAGCAATCCTGCATTTGTCCACTTCAACGTTTGGGACTCCTGCGTTTGTCCTGGAACCCTTATTGAGACCTATAAAGTTAAAATTGTTTCTTGCATTATATTAAAGATAGTTCAAATATTTTTGAAGTACTGGAAAGTGTCATGTGTGACGTCATCAAATACGTCTATTATCCATCGCTTTTTAGGGGTTTCCTTTCCCTCTTCTCCTATCATAACTTCTTTTTTGGCGTATTTTTATGACGTCACACTTGACACTTTCCAGTTCTTCATCTTTTTGTTTGAAGACTCCTTGGATGATGGATTTTTTTGGGGAAAGATTATCGTTTTTTCATAATCTTTTTTTGTTTCTCCATTAATATTTTCTTAAAACTTGTATGCTCTCAGGGATCCAAAGGGATAAGATAATGCCGATTATTTATGTTCATTTCCAATTATTATTCACAAAATCACCCCTTCTGTAGACTACAATTAATGGGTGAAACGATTGAACACTTAATTAACCAACCAACCAATCAAAATTCACTAAAGTCCCCAAAATTGATAAGCCAACAAATAAGAAAACGTCATTCTAAAACTTTGGGGACTAGTGTAATAAACAGTCCATTGTCTCCTCTCTCTCTCTGTGTTAAATGTACACATTAACAAGGTTGACAACATACATAAAAGCGAAGCTTAGCAAATCAGACAAACAAGTAAACAAAAATGCTTATATGGACATACTTACACTTTAGGATTTGGTTATAGAGATTCTCTGCTTATGACATAGTACCCAATCGTTCTAGATATCATTATTCAAAAAATATATAAATAGAATAATAATTCTGTAATGATAATAGAATAAATAATTATGAAAAGTTTGAAATCGATAGGACAATTTTAACGTGCCTAAATTAACAATGAAAGCTATCCGTTACGGACCCTAATTTTGGAAAAGCGTCGCTTTTAAAAATTAACGTATATAATATAAATTATTTAATAAATTTTAAAAACCACAAAAAATCATCGAAACACTTTATCTTGAGGTTTTAAATATAATCAAGAATAATTATGTTCATTACAAGCGGGTAAATACGGAGATAGAGCGGACAATGGGCGGTTTATAACACTAGTCCCCAAAGTTTTATGACAATGTTTTCTTATTCATATGGTACTTTTAATTAATTATGATTGGTTGGTTCATTAAGTTGAGCTACATCCAGCACTAATTGTAATCTACAGAAAGGGTAATTTTGTGTAATAACATTAGGGATGTACATCAATTTATCGGTTATTTTCTTATCCCTTTAGATCCCTGGGGAAATATAATAATCCTTTCATTAAAGCAACAAGATGTCTATCTGCCTATGTGTCTGTTTGCTTAAGGATCTTGCTAACCGCTGGACCAATATGGATCATCTTTTATAGTGAAGCTTCTTATAGCTCCAGGGTGGGTTATAACAATTTTTTGGGAGGGTCAACTTTCCCTCAAGAATTGTAGTTGCTGAGAGAGGGAGAGGACATTGGACTGTTTATTACACTAGTCCCCAAAGTCTTTTAATAACGTTTTCAAATTCGTTAGTTTAACAACCTTTGGGAATATTATTGAATTTTAATTGGTTGGTTCATTTAGTTAAGTGTCCAAACGTTTCAACAACTAATTTCAAACTACAGAAGAATTTTGTGTATCATCATTGGGGATGTACATCAATTTATCGGCCATTGTCTAATCCCTTTACAGGGGCGTCCAAGCTTTTTTTTGAGGGGGGGTAAAATTTTTGTAAGGGGGGTAAAATGGCAAATTTATACCCCCGGGGTAAATTTTTTTGGGGCCGTAATTTAAATTTTATTAAATATTTATTTTTAAAAATGTTTTTTTGGTACACCTTTTTTTTTTTGGGGGGGGGGTTACCCCCCCCCCCCAAAAAAAAAAATTGTTTGGTGGGGAAATACCCCCTCCTGAATGGTTGGGGCTGCCTACGGCACCCCCAGGGTAGGGGTAAATTTTAAATGGGGGGGGGGGGTAATACCCACTTTACCCCCCCCCCCCCGGCGGGTGGTGGCCGGGGGGGGTGGGGCAAAAAAAAATGTTGCAATAAAAAAGAAAAGTTGCCGGGA
>LS058455.1:0-10039 GCA_900241095.1 Acartia tonsa | reverse complement strand
GGGGCTAGAAATAGGAGAAAAGCTACTGTGAAAAATACGAAGAATCGCCCCATAAGGTGCGATGTTACGAAAGGGACTATACACAAATTATTTTGATGATAGATAGATTATGTGATGAATCTAAGAGAAAAGTACTGATATATACAAAATAAATTCATGAAATGAATAAAACATTTACTATTGATATAAAAATATTAGTTTTGAATATGATTTTGAAATTAAATTTGATAATCCTGGTTGTTTCAAAAGATATTAATTAATGTAAAGATTGGTTACTATTTCTACATAAATTTGATGGAAATTTTATACGTCTTTGATCATCTAAATTTTAAATACTAAAGATTAGAATTGATGAAGAGGTTATTTTTTTATTTGTGCTTGTTATATCATTATAGATCCTATAAAACTTGGTTATGTTTTTACCAGTCAAGTGATTTTTTTTGGTTAGACTCGCAATAAAATCTTTTTACATTAACCCAACATAGAAAAGTTGTATGCATTTGTGTAGCTGTAGTTTTATTTGTAAACTATTTATACCTGAATACAAGAATCTGTAGGACCAGTGCAGAGTTGGGTGTCTCCAGTAGAGCCAGGGTACTGCTCAGATTTAGTTCACTTCATAATAAATACCATTTTCAATTTTTAAGATAGAAATGGATTATTTAGAGCATTATACCATGATTTTTAAAAAATTTTGAACTAATTTTATGTGGAATTATTAAAAAAATACAATTGATTTTAAATTTACATTGCATAAGCTTTAACTACATAAATATGTACGATAACTGAATCAGGGGCGTCCAAGCTTTTTTATTTCGGGTAGGTAAAATTTTG
This sequence comes from Acartia tonsa, assembly GCA_900241095.1. Classification (NCBI taxonomy): domain Eukaryota; kingdom Metazoa; phylum Arthropoda; class Copepoda; order Calanoida; family Acartiidae; genus Acartia; species Acartia tonsa. The sequence goes on along the minus strand of LS058455.1, from coordinate 9,205 downwards.
TTAAGGGGGGGGGGTAAAATGGCGCGCATATTTTTATTAAGTATGGTATTTTCCTAATGACAATCTCCAAATCCTCTCCATTTTGGTATATGGACATATTAATATGTACAAATTTTAAACAGCAATTCAATTTTAGTTTAGTTTCTGAAATAAAGTTTATTAAATAAAATTTTACATATATCACATGAAGCAAAGGCTATGTCAAGGATTGATGAGTACACAACTATTTTTGATACCAACCATTTCTTTGATTGGACAACTATGTATGGGAGTCCAGACTGAATACTTTATATTTTTTTAATGTTATTCATTATTGATCAGTTAAGGTTCCCTGAATTACAAAATTGAAATTATTAGCTAACACATAGGCAGTTGCTATCATTTTTAACATCATTTGTAAAATTTGATATTTTTCTGTTGCTGTTTAATGTTACACATCAATCAAATCTTTTAACAGTTGAAAGTCAAGTTTAACATGACTATTTCTGTTTACACTTTTCATGCAAAACACTTTTTTGTTAGGGATATACGGATAGCTTCTAAAGGCTGAGAAATGTTTTTTTTATAACAATACTTCTGATTGGTATATCTTTAAGTATTATAGGCAAGGTTAATAATATATTTTACCTAGGAATATATGATATCTTAACATAAATAAATCTTACTACTTTATATATTAGGATTTCAAAAGTAGATAAATTGGTCTATCTTTCTCAATCAGCAAAGCAGCAATAATATTTGTTTTTTTTTGCTTGAAAATATGGTAGGGGAATATTAAATTGTCATTCATTAATAAAATTATTGATTTTCAACTAATTGAAAAACTACAAAATTCTATCCTTGCTTTGCGGCTTAAAAGAATTGTAAGTTAGAATTGAGATAAGCTGATAGTATTCAAATTAAATCAGAGAAGTGAAATTATTTTACTCCCATTTATTTAACCATGTATATCTGCATATTTTCACATTTGATCGGAGGATTCTGTTTAGCCTCTGGGTATATATAAATTTTCAAAGTCATATTTTAGATTAGGCATCACTTTCTACTTTTACATTTCACTTATACTTAAGTTCTGACAAAATAAAAAGAAATATGGTGTTTTCTAGTATGTCAATAAATATAATTTGTTTCTCTAAACTAAAGAACTTTTTTAGGGAAAGTTAACCTAAATCTTTTCAGAATATCCTTAGGTTTCATTTTATAAAACTTTTCGCTAACTTTTTAAAAATTAAAAGTCATATATGTCATAGGGCATCTACTCTATCATATAGTGTTGTATTTTATTCAAATAGAAAAAGTTTTCCTTGCTCAGCTAAAGATTGAATTTTTCTATTATTGTACTCTGTTGCTGAATCTGTTTTTTTTGTGTCAATTCACATGTATTGCAAAAAATTGACAAGTACCCCCTACTCGCGTAATATCTAACACATTGCTAAAGTCAATTTATCACATGTATGTAGATAACACACCAAAATAACAGATATTAATCCTTAAGTGATTTTTTATAACAAAATATTTATGAAAACTTTCTATGTTGCCCTCCAAAGTATTGCAGCTACTATGGTAAGATATTAGTTATTGCATCAATTTCATTTATTAATTAGTATTAAAAGGAAACAGATATAAATTCTTTAACCCCGCAACTGTGTTAATAAACAAAGTTTATTAGGGGACATGCTTACCACATTAATTAATGCATATCACAATCATATGACTGTTTTCAACCAATTTTTGCAGAACACCAACCCTTTGACAGCACTACCTTTTTCTATAAGTCATTACTTTTTTATTGTAATTATCTGAACCTCGATATAAAGACATGAATAAATAATGTAATAAAGAATTAAAGAAATCTTAGCTGGCTGATCTTCAACTAATAATTAGCTTCTTGTTTTAAGATGTCTTAAAAGTTTGAAGTGTTTATATTACTACTCTATCTGTTTATATAAAGATAGGGACAGATTAATTCAAACATTCAATAAGTTTTTAAAAGTAAAACAGAATATATCTCTAAACCCTAAATAGATAAATCATCTACTGCGACAAGTTGAAACATTTTTACTTTAAAAAAAAAAAGAAAACAAGGATTACTAAATTCATAAGTATTCACAAAAATATCTAAAGATGTGTGTATCGGCGCAAGGAAGGGTTCTTTGAGTTTTTGTGTTGTGTACTAAATGAAAATCCCCATACCTATCCTAAAAATCAGCGACGACGACATTTCTATCAGAGATACCTCCCAGAGTGTGTGTGGCAATCATAGTGAGACGCGCGTTCTCCCTTCACCGCATTTTCCTTTGTTAATCGGAGAATGCATAAGACATATATTTATGTTGTGAAAAATGTGTTAAAATGCTAGAACCCAGCTATAAGTCTGTCCTGCTTGCACGAGACGTAACCAGGTAATGATTTATTACATAAGTGTTGAATATAAGGCCAAATTCTAAAGTAATTTCTTCTGATAAATAAAAAAGCAGATTATTTTCTTTGTTTTGTTTGATAGAAAGACCAATCATAATTATGTGACATGTTAAATTTGATGTATTACGTTAAAAATTAAATTCTGTACTCGTTTAAAACAATCTGTGACCATATTATGCTTAATCAATCTGACTATTGTATTTATATGTGTTATTTTTCTAATGTATTTTATATTTTTTTTAGATAATGTTTTTCATCTTTTCAATAAAGATTTGTAAACTATCTGCATTATCCATCCTCGTCTGACATCCTCCAATATCCATCCTCGTATTGGGTTGATTGTCTATCAGCAATTTGATTGAGCGAAAAGATCTCGGCTCAATCACGCTGATACAATGTGTATAATTCTTCAGAATATCTGTCCCTGTCTGTATTTATGTATCTACCCACTTATCTATAATATTCTTCAGAATATCTGTCCCTGTCTGTATTTATGTATCTACCTACTTATCTATAATATTCTTCAGAATATCTGTCCCTGTCTGTATTTATGTATCTACCCACTTATCAACAAGATTCTTCTTCAACTATTTTACTAATGTTCTAGATATACCTCTTTGATTAGCCCTATTAATATTGTACTGACATATCATATCAAAATTTTGCATAGTATCATATCAACATAATTAAAATTGTCCATATTCCGTCAATCAATACCACTTTAATGCAATACCTAATATTCGATGTTATCTATTGGAATTGTATATTGTAGAATGAAACCATTTTTGCAAAGGTCAATTGTATTAACTAAAGGACTGTTTTAGGAGAAATTCACTTACCAACTCGTATATGTAACTTTTAACTATATTCTAATCATTACATTGTGGTAATATAATAACAGCATTAAAAATTTAATAATGATTCAATCGTTAGGCATATAGAGTAGGGTCAATGTATTCAAAATTCATTCTTTTGGTTGTGTTAGACTTTGGGTACTAGAAATAACGCAACCTTTTATTTTGGCAATTTTTAGATTTTAAGGACTAAAAAAATGTCTTGAAACACTTATGACCTAATCCAAACTATCTTAAAATGGTCCATGGGGTAGTCTTACACAACTTTTTAATGTAGGTCTGGGGATGGTTTTAAGCTATTTTACTGCTCTTCGAACCCTACACCTTCGAATACAGAGCCCCTAGAGGCTAGGGGCGAATCTTCTAATACTTTAAATATTAGTATGATAACTTCAGTTACTAAAAAGTACATACTATGATAATTACATTTTAATGAATGGAAAAGTACAAATAATATATTTATTTAAGTACATAAATTAATAAAGGTTGGACACTGGGGCGTGCATTAGGGGAGTATAGGGAGTATCAACAACATAAAATGGACGTCGATGTTAATGTATTGATGTGCAGCTTCGCTTTAAAAAACAGGTAAACGTATGGAATATATGAAACCAGACTTTTATAAATGGATTCAATTTCAAAAGCAATGATTTAAAAGTCCAGACGAAAAAATGTATTTCAGTGAGTTAAGAGTACAGTTTTACAAAACTACTTTTTATAATTTAACATTTTCTTCATGTATATTAATTTTCAATACTGTAATAGTTATTTCTCGCATCGTATTATAAACGGCTTTCCGCGGATTTAGAAAGTACAATTATGAGATTAAAACTAGTTTTTTTTAGCCCCGAGGTGCCGATATATTCGTAGAAAGCTGGATATAATACGATGCTAGACATAATTTGTTCGTATGGATGAGAACCGGTTCCTATCCACCGGATTCGAATAAATACGAGAATTTTTTTATCTATTTTTGCTACTCAATACCTTTTAAAAATCAAGTTATTAACTTCTATTTGGTATTAATAGATATAAATTAATAGCCATTAGCCAACAACGAATCTTTTAATTGCATGACTATTGTCTGAAAGTCATAAGTTTGCTCATGCGCCTTACAAACTTGTGTTTGATGTACATATAGAGAAACAAACTAGAACCAAACACTTCTTGAGGAATGGATATAAAATATTTGATATTGTGAGAGATTATTGCATACCCTGATTATAATTTTTCTTCCAGGTGACCAAATATGACGATACCTCCCATCCCCTTTTATAATTTAACCCCCTCCCCTGACCATGGAAGAATGTATTAACCAATATCTGAGGATTGTATTGGCAACATAAATTGAACAAAAATTTCCCTGTCACAAAATCCACGAATTCTATATCCATTACTGGAAAACTCGTAGACTTTACTGAGCTGATTTTTCATGTTACAAGGAGTGGACATCATTTTTTCTGTTGTCTTGACCTAGACCTTTACCATGCAACCAGTAATGTGGAACTTACAGCCAAAGTTATTTTATTAAAGTTATAAAATATCATTTTAGCATATTCATTGCAGTCCAAATATAAATAGATAATTTGTAGGGATCTTAGAGATAAGACAATCCTTATACTAAAGTAACAGGATGTCTATTTCTACCATCTGTACCAAAGTATATCACTAACCGCCGAACCGATATGGTTCTCCCTTACTGTGTAGCTTTTCATAGGTCCTGGGAAGGTTTATTGCTATTTTGGTGTAGGGTTCCACCACCCTACCAAGAGAAATCACAATCTAGCGGCAAAAATATTTTTGGGTAAACAGCTGATATTAATATAGATTAAAAGAAAACATTTTACATGCCCCTAGAGGTCTCCAGGGGCGTAGCCGCTATTCAACGATAAATTGATGCACATTTTGTAGATTGGAAATTTGGAATTATTAATGAAGACGTTTTGACACTGATAAATTATGATAACCTATCATGATTTGATAAAAATATCTAAAGTTTTTTAAGGCAACTAATGAGAAACGTCTTTCTCGTATTCATTCGAAACCAATTCTAATCCGGTGGATTAAAACCAGTTCTCATCCATCCGAAAAAAACTATGTCTAGCATAGTATTATATCCAGTTTTCTACGAATATAAAAATGTACGAGCATAAGATTAAAAACAGTTTTTTAGCTGGTGCCTTCGGCACCTCGGGGCTAAAAAACGATCGTGTTATTCACTAGGCAATATCTATCTAATACATTTCATCTGGATTCAAAACGGTTATGAATCATAAAGAAAAAACGTTTATATTATTGAACTTTGAAAATTGCCTATGGAAAAACAACTAATAATTTTGTGGTAGTTTTAATGAACTTATCTGACGCATTGTATTATAGACAGCTTTCCGTGGACATTGAAATAAAAAAAAATTATAATAATCAAGTTTTGTTAGCAGTAGTAAATGTCTATAATTCGATGATATACATGATTTATTAGTATGGCTAAGGTCCTGTCCTAAACCACCGGATATCAATCTGAAAGAAATTTATTTCACTTTGAAGAATTTAAACCACTAAAAAATGCCATAAACCACAAAAAATACATACACGCACAAACAAATATCTCGACTGTAATATGTTATTTTAATTCTGACAAAAAATCGTCTAAAGCAAACATACAGAAAAAGGATAAAGCAGTAAGAGGAAACTATTTCGTCCACATTTTTCAAACATCAAAATAGTAACCTTACAAATCCTTATCCATAACAAACCATTACTAAGTAAAATATTAAGTAGATTTGAAAATCATCTTACTATTAATCATATTCTAATTGCTGTTATAATCATTTTCTTACATTCATAATTGTTAAATATATGATTTTGAAACAAGGTTAAATGTAGATTTGTATCATAATGTACAAATAAATTTTAGATTTATAAATAATTTGATATATAAAGCTGAGTTTTATCTTATAGTCAGGGAAAAGGGAATGTGATTCTGACAAACAATTATAAAGGAAAATTTCCCCACAATCCTCTTCTCCTTTTCCTCCCCTTCTAACCCACCCCGATTCAGTTACATGAACAAAACAAGATATAAAAAGGTTTCGTGATTTTTTGTAGAATTGATTGTTAGAATAGCTAGACCTGCCTTTAGTAAAATAAGAGGCATTATGATAATTGTTTGTGTATGTCTGTATGTCTATCTTTCTGGCTGTAAAGCAACTAACCTACCTACTAACCCTTCAACAATTTTAAAAGAATATATTTATAGGGATACCCTATCGAATGCACTCTCAGAGCTAAACTATGGTTAAAAAATGACAGTAATGTTGTTAATCGGGATATGGCGAGCAAATTAGGTTTAGCGGTCCCAGTGCACACTTTCCTTCTAACTAATAATCAATGCATTCATCATCTAATGTCCTATCCCTGTTAATAATGAATTAAACTCACCCAACACCAGTATCATAACCGAATCTGTATGAGTGGGGTCCCTCTTGTCCATGGATTTGGAAGGACAGTCTCTGTGCGTCATTGTAGCCCTCCTACAATAAGATATTCAGTTATCTACTGGTTTCATAATGATTTGGTAGGAAAGAATGGTTTGTAATGGGATCAACAAAAATAAATATTAATCCTATAAACATTCGTTTTCTTATCCGCGGATAACTGTATGTAAATTCAAATGTTAGATTAATTAAAACTGGTTTTAAACTCTAATGAAAAACTCTAAATAATATGTTTATGTAACCCTAGGAAACGGCTAAAACTTACTCCAGGATAAGCAGCTGCTCCAGCGGCTACAGCAGCCTCAATAGACTTCTGTTCAACGGGAACATAGGCGCTGTCATAGGCGGCGGGAGGCGGGGAGTATGGAGTGTAGGCGGGCTGGAAACTCTCGCCCTCCAGCTGATCTACTCTGTCGTCAACAACCTGAAGAAGAAACAATTGTTTATAAGATTTTTTCCGTTAGTCGGCCTCTTAAAGATATTAGTAAGTATATGCATTTAGCCTTTACAGTAAGCAAAGTAATTACGCAGTCTTTCAGTTCCTTTTTATTTCAATGAAACTGGATAAAAAATACTAAAAAATAAGAAAATTTTTATCCATTTTCCTCAAAAATAAAAGATATCTCAAAACTGATTATTTGGGCTTGTAAAGAATATATGTGAGTGTATTAAATCGAAAAAGGTCGCATCAATTTCTGCTTAGTCCAAAGTTATTATCATATGTGTTTTTATATTATTCTGACTTAATTTCAGTTTTTAATCTATTTGTGATTAGGCCATTCTTGTTATTTAAATTAGCATATTGTAATAATTGAATGGCCTTAAAATCATAAAATAACACACATTTTATAATTCAAATTATTATGTTTGGTTAGTTAATGGATGCTAAATTTGGCAAAAACAAATAAAGAATGGAATCTTTAGAGCAATCCTACTATATAAATAATTTTTGATGTTATACAGACTTTAACGAGCTAGTATAAAGGCATCGTAAACTACTTTATTATACACTAGCGACTACTCCCCTAACATCTAAGGGCTCTGCATTACGAGGGGTAACTAAGAAGTGGGCCGAAAAGTAGTGTAAACCACCCAAGGCTTTAGACTAAAACCATCCTGGGACTTTTAGCTTCTAGTAAAGCTTCTAGCGATGCTGTCATCCTTATTTTTATGGTATTAAATCTTTTGCTAATATGAAACACAGATAGACGGATTAAATATAATTATTCACGTTTTAAAAAAAGATATGAAAACCGGAAACTTGCAAATGTAATTATAATTACAATATATACAAAAACACAACTATTTGCAATGTTTTGTTTATGCAATCTGAAAATACGAATTATCAGTAAATATTTTAAGTATTATACCCAGAATTATTTTTTGGGTGATGCGGAGGAGGGGGGGGTTTGGAGATTTGATTACTCCAATATAATCCGAATTTTACATATTTTATTGTAGCTTACAATTCAATCTATGGTTCTCATGTCTTGAGTTAGTTTTTTAAACGTCTTAAGAAGTTTTTTTTACATAAATTGGGACATACAGTGTATGTTAACTTCTTAAAATACATTTTTATACATAGCAAAAATGTCCGATTAAATAAAATAATTGTTGCCTTGAATGTGCACTACTATTTGCCTTGTTGTTGTGTTATGACCTGGCAAACACATGCGCAAACAAAATAGTTCATGGTTGCCACAGTTTTATGAGATATTTCTTTTTTATTTGCTTATCTTACTTTTTTTAAATTTTCTAACAGAAACAAAAGGTCTAATAAAATTTCCTGTGAAAAAATAATAAAATTTTAAGCATCCTAAAGGGGGGAGAGGTGATGGGGAGTGTTTTTTCTAAAATATTCCAGAAATCAGGATTTTATCCTAGTTGTTGGCAACCCTACATTAAACATTTGTTTTTACTAGATTTTTGTTTCACATTTGTTTAAATGAAGATGTAATGAAATAGTAAATTTTGTTCATGCTTCAATTAATATCAACATTTTACTTTATCCCTAAATTCTAAAACATATAAAAAATATATATGTTTACAAAAGAGAGCAAAATTTTCTTGAAAAGTGATATGGTGTATTTCTTTCCTTTTGTCTGTCTGTTCATACCAGAAGATTATAAGCTTTCCAGTGAATAGGTCCAATATGATTTGTATCCATATTGAGAGGAAAGGAAAATTAAAAATCCCGAAAGGAAATCTTGGAAAAAGTACATCCCCAAATGGATTTAATGCTAAAAAGTAATAGGTCAACGCCAACATAAAGTGCTCGTAGAGGCAATATTTCATATAAGTAATAATTTTTCTCGTATTCATTCGAATCCGGTGAATAGGAACCGGTTCTCATCCATACAAAAAACTATGTCTAGCATCGTATTATATCCAGCTTTCTACAAATATAAAAATGTACAATCATAAGATTAAAACCAG
>LS058454.1:0-10040 GCA_900241095.1 Acartia tonsa | reverse complement strand
TAAATATGGGCCCGGGGCTACCCCAATTGGTTGGGGGGTGGCGCCACCCAAAAACCCCCCCCCCCCCCCACCCACATCATTTATAATTCATATTAGTGCTGCCCATGACCAATATGAGACTTTCTAGAAAGTTATAAAAATAATTGATCCATCCTTTTACTAGATCTTATTGTAAGTCATACATATTTTTTTTTAAAAATTATGGCGATTTCTCTTTTGGATGGTGGTTCCCTTCCCTCAACATAGCTATAAACCTTTGGTGGACATATCAGAAGGTAGATTGTAAAGGAGAATAGATATCATTCAGTACAGACAAACATCTTGTTACTTTTATATATGAGGATTTGTTTAAATTTTCCCTTTCCCTGGTTTAAAATACTAAAGGTCAAATTCAAATTTGGTTTAAAATCTGGTTTCTCCAGGGATACTGGGATAGAACAATTGTCGCAAATCTAATCATCCACTAAAGTTGAATTAGTGAAATTATGCCTTAACTAGTTTTAAAATATTTGTTAAAAGGAATGGGGATTATTTATGGCGTCATTGTACCCTCCCCCCCTGAGTTTCTCGTGAAAATTGACATATGTTCATACAAATTGGCTAATAATAGGAAAACCAAAAAAAGAGAAGCAACATAAGAAAGGTTTTATCCCTATGTAAAAGTAACAGGGTATCTATAAGTATGTCTGCCTGTCAGTACCGAAGGATCTCGCTATCCACAGAACCGATATGGTTCTTCTTAATATTAAGCTTCTGTTATGTCCTGGGAAAGTTTAATAATATTTTTGGTGATGATACCACCACCCTCTCATGAGAAATCGCCCCTAGAAAAAATTATCTCCCCAAATTATATTTATCATTTCTTTTAAAACTAAAATTGAAAATGGGGGTGGGGTCTTATACTTCAAGTGCCCCTAAATGCCTCTAGGTGCATAGTCGTTAGTTTCGTTAATGTTTGATCGTAACGCATCGTTGATAATCTGCGAATAATTATAAGGATGACATTATCCATGAATAGCGAAGCACAAAAAATTGACGGAAAGACAAACAAACAAATTTAAATTATAAAGTAGTATTTTTTATGACTTTTTATACTTGACCGACGGACAAAGTGAATTGCTGATTGGTTTAGGGATTTAAAAAAAAAACATGCAGACGTCTATTTCCAGAAGCAGCCAAGAAAATCACGCCTTTCCCATAGCATTACGGACGGACGGAAAGACAAAGTGAAAAAAGTGTAGCCTTGTTACTGAAAAAGTGTAGGAAAATGGTAGGGGAAAATTCAGGACACTTTTCAGATAAATTTTTAGTAGCAAAGCTACTCTTTATTTTTGTCTGTCCGCTAGTCCGTTAAGCTAAATAAAATGTGTGATTTTCTCGGCTTCCTTTTATGATACACTGCTGCTTTGTCGTGTCCTTACCGAAGACCATCCAGTATAAAACTAACTTGGTCCATTAGTCATGCTACAAGGATATTTATTTATTGATTAAGTTTCGTGATTTTCTATTATACCTCTTTTCTTTCTTTTTCTCTCTATCTTTTTATTACCACTGAACATGTTTTAAAACTTAATTTGTCCGTAAGTCAATTCCTATGTTTTTGTGCTTTGCTACCTATTGATGTTGTTACTCTTGCTATATAACATTCCTTGCGTAACTGTTTGATGGGCTTTTACAGTGCAATGGGGGGAAGTACAATTTAACCCCCCCCCCTTAGAAGAAAAAAATATTTGAATTAATGAGTAAAAAATTTTCCCATCTTTCCCTTTCAAAAATCTATAAATATTTTTGTCGACTATTTAAAAAGTAATGAAAAAGGTCTTTGCTGCTGAAATAATTTTTTCATGAAGTTATCATAACATATAATGAGACTAATCCTGTTTAATTAATGTGTCGTTATTTTGTCAACACAAGTGTATAATAAACTTCATTAAACTGACCATTGTCGATATAATATCAGCCATTACTACTTTAATGGCTGTAGAATATTAATATGACAAGAAAAAATTTTTGAAATCATTTTATCTTAATTGCTAACAGAAATTCGTTTATTGGTCAGTTCGTTCATCCAATAGAATGGGAGTGGATAGGTTAAAGTGGGTTATAATTATCTTAGCCCGCTGCGTGTCTCTTAGAGAACATGAAAATATGGTGTAAGATCCTTGAAATTCATTGAATTGACCCAAAAGTTGTATTTGCAAAATATATCAAGAAACAGAGTGGTGTTATTTCAGTTAAATTATTGTTACATTTTTATATTTATCCGTTATTTCAAAGTAACATGATGTTTGTCAGTCTATCTGTCTGTGTTTGACAATTGAGCTCACAAACTGAAGCTCTTTACAGTGCAGTGGTTATAAATAAATGACGTCATAAATAAAAATGACCAATGATAGGCTAATACAAAGACTAAATTACCAAGGCAGATCTGTATACATTTTAATTGACCAATGGTATGCCAGTATGACGTAATTTTTTATAGACACTATAAAAAGCTTCTTACAAACTTGAACCAATATGATTCTACTTAACAGCATACATATAGCTTCTCTTACCATGGAAGTTTTGATTCTATTTTTGGGAATTGTACCTGCATCCTTCCAAGAGCTAGCGCCCCTGGAAAAAATGACACCTGGCCACAATATATTTTGTTTGCTATTTCTTTTTATTCCAATACCCCACATTTTCATACAATATTGTTTAGACTTATAGATTAATGTTCTGCTTTATAGTTCTTACACTCTACATTAAAAACTGTTTATTTTGAAAAGGTATTGAAGGTAATTTTGCTGTCATGAACCATATCCTTTCTGCTTCAATTGATACATTCTTGGTTCTAAACAATGAAACTCATTTTTGCACCATTTAATGGAAATTAAGGTAATGGATATAGACTTTCCGTTTTTAACTCGGACTAAAAATGTATTTACAGGTATTTAAGAATTATATTAGTCGGGATTTTCCAGCCGTTTGAGTGTTTAAGATTTTTTATGATTAGAAGCATTGATAAAAATCTACTTGGCTTGCCTTCTTAAATCCAATAATTTTGAAATTTTAATAATATTACCTGCAAAAATATACTTTAATATGCTATAAAATTAAGGGGATATTTACAAGATATTTTGGCGAGACTTCAAAAAGTGGCTGAAAAAATGAGCCGTGTGACGTCAATAGATCCATCTCTTTTAAAGGGGTTTCCTTTCCCACTTCTACTCGCATCTCTCCCTTTTATGACGTCACACGGCTATTTTTTTCAGCCCTTTGTCGAGTCTCTATTCTATCTTGAATAGGAGCAGAGAAAATCATGTTTCCCCCTAAGAGTTACTTACATTTAAAGAAGACTTTTTCCACAGTTATTTTAATCCATTTTTGTTAGAAACCTGTCTATAAAACTCAGACCCCTTTGTCAACGTCTAAATTAAACAAAAAACGCACTTTTAATATGACAAAATTTTCCTGGACTGTAAAAATAATAGATTTTAGACTTACGCATGATTATGAGCGAAGCTTTTAACAAATGTTTATCTGTGTCCTGGTCCGATTTTTATTATGATTCACTTTGCATCTTTTCACTTTCCCTCCCTTTCCCATACCCTTTTCTTTTCCCCCTCCTTCAACTTTTAGTTCCCCTTCACTTCCCCATCCCTTTCTCTTCCAATTCTCTTCCTTTTCTTTTCCCTTTCTCTTCCCTTTCTCTTTTCTTTCTCTTTCCTTTCTCTTCCCTTTCTCTTTCCTTTCTCTTTCCTTTCTCTTCCCTTTCTCTTCCCTTGCTCTTCCCTTTCTCTTCTCTTTCTCTTCCCTTACAATTTCCATACCTTCCCATTCCCTTTTGATTTCCCTTCGCTAATCCTTCAACCTAAAACTTTTTATTAAAAAAAGTAGGAAAAACAACACTAAACAAGAACAAGAATTTGCATCTTATTTTTTTTCATTTCCTTTCCTACTTTTTTTACTCTTTTTCTTTTTTCCCTATTTTCTTAAATTTTTATTAGAGGACGAAGTAAATATCTAATATTAATATGCATAGAAAATTGTCACGGGAATCTTCAACAGAATTGAATAAATCAGAATTTATTGTTTAATCTATATTTTTGTGGTTCAGTTAATTTATATTTAATTTGAGTATTAGGTAAAGATTTTATTTTTTTTTCTTATGCCTAACCCCTACGGAGAGGTGGAGGGGCTAATCTATTTAGCTTCCCAATATCCAATATAACCTAACCTAACTTTACTTAACGTAATATTCAAGAAAACTAAAAACTACCACGCCCTTATTTTTAATCTATCTTAAAATTTTTTTGTGGTCGACGAAACACTGAGCTGGAAAACAATCAATAATTATGAGTTGACGGGAAGAATAATTTATCATCAAATGTCCTATCCCTTTTATATTAAAAAACATCAGTAGAGCCGGGGCAAGGAAGAAGACAATAATGGATGATTCAATAGACAATACATTAATGATCCCTCCTAATAATGACAAACAAAATTACCCCATATGTCAACACCCCCATTAAAATTGAAATTTAGAAGGCCTCCCATCTCCTTTCTTTACCCCGTAATGGTTTCATTCCCCCTGTTGTTTTTCTGTGCACGCCACTGCTACAACTTTTTTCAGCCTAACAAATGGTAGGAAGTGTTTGAAAGCTTTGAAGGGCACTAAAATTTTCAATGCATTGTCCCCTCCCTCACTGATAATTATGCAATACAATAAAGAAGGAAAGGTCGTTATTTCTGTACTGTGGAAGTCACGAGGAAAGAAATTATCATTTGTTGCAAAAACTTTGTTTTATTTCTACTTAAGGTTGTTGCTAAAGAAGGTCTGCCCCAGCCGTTTCTCAGCTGCTAATCTAAGCTAGCCGCGATCGCCATCCCCGTCTCTAACTTTAACAATCTATTACAGACTAAAACATTGCTTAAGATTTAGCTGGAACCGCTTTAAACTTCAATAAACCCCTCCCAATTCAATTTAATTTCTAGTGTGATTTTTCTTCTTAATAGTTTTTATTAAATTCTGTTTTTAAAACTTGATTTTTGAAGGAGTAACATTTCCTTATCCCCTGATAACTAGACTTAATTATTTCGTTGGTTAGATAAAAATATTTTGGCAGTAAAAAATATAAATTAAATTTTTTCAAATAAATAGCGCAGCATTTCCTCACTTTTGTACCAATACCAGTAGAATATGAATTGAAGGGGTTATAATATAATGAATACAACCAAAATGCTATAAATTCATAGTTTGATATCTTATATTTTATATCTAGATGAAATAGTAGCAAATTGACATCATATTTTTAAAAAAGTAAATTGGATTTGATAATCCTTATGAAAAGTAACAGTGTATGAGTGTGTTACTGTCTGTCTGTTTGTACCAAAGGATCTCGCTAACCACCGAACTTAAATGTTTTTCTTTACAATGTAGCTTCTTATAAAACCATTTTTGGGGAGGATACCAACACCCTCCTAAGAGAAATCGACCAGAGAAAAAAGAAACCCCACCAAAACTATAGTTTTTTTTTAATTAAACTAAATAAAAAAATGAGGGATGTTCGATTTAACTCCAATAGATTTGATTTTAAATCTGCTTGGAAGACATTGCAAACTATTATTTTTAATTGCAAAAGTTGCAAATTTACTTGAATAATAAAAAAGGAATAAATAATTTTAAAACATGTATAAAAATATTTTTCTTGTTAAATTAAGCTGGATTTAAAAAAAACAATATTGATTATCTTTTTCAAATTTCTTTTTCATCATTATTTTCCAATGTCTGCAGGGTCATTAAAAAAAGAAGTCTGATAGAAATCAAACCTTTCTCCAACCCTTATCAAAGGAAAAGCACAAACAGGCAGACCCACTCGCACACACATACACACACACACACAGACACTGCTTTTTTGGGGGTTTGATCAAATCTTGTCAATGGAATAGACAAAGTAGACATAAACCAATCCTTATGCTAAGTGGATATCTTTTTATAATCTGAAAAAATCCAATAAAAAATTGAAGTTTGGAGTAAAAAAAGCTATCTGTTCTTATTTCTGTAATGCTTCTTTATATTTAGTTCTGTACACTGTAAACTAATCACAATTTATTTTTAACTTTATAGTTGTATTCTTTCTCATTTTTTAAAGAGTACAGTCAACTTAAATTTTGTAGTGATCTACAAAATAATGCAACACTACGGCCACTCTATTGTATTGGTCTATATTATTTCTGTCTACATTATACTAGAATACAGCCACCTTAACTATTGTATTAGTCTATATTATTTCTGTCTATATTATACTAGAATACAGCCACCCTAAATATTGTATTGGTCTATATTATTTCTGTCTATATTATACTAGAATACAGCCACCCTAAATATTGTATTGGTCTATATTATTACCGTCTACATTGAACTTGAACTACAGCCACCCTAAAACCAGTTGCATTCATAAACGTTCCTTCTATATAAAAAAATTACTTTACAGCAAAAAAATACTTTTAATAAGTAAATGGTGAGGTTGAAAATTTTATGTTTATCAATTGGAAAGAAGCAAGGTTTTAGATTAATCTAATAGTCATTTTGAATTGATATACAACAAAAATTCAATATGAAATAAACAAATCACAACATGAAAGAACTAAATCTGTCGACCATTCTAACCTAATATTGTCTTTTTATAGGTTCTACCTTACAGGTTTTTCTGATGATTAGAGAAAGCTTGAATTTTATTTATATTCTTTGTAAAAGATATAGAAAATAAAAAAATAAGTGGGAAATATAATAATGACAAACCTAGGGATTAACTGCTTCTAATCTAACATTATAAATAAATATTTTTTTCTTTATACAGGGTCAGCCAAGGCTTTTTACATTCATTTTTGTTATATAGTCTTTCATTTTCCTAATTTTCAAATGTAATCTTGGTTGAATTTTTAGAACAACCAACATTTCTTTCCCCTGCGGCACTTTCTATCTAAGAAAGCACACTTTAGAAGCCCTGCAAATAGCCCTGGCTTGCTGTGTGCGTGCAGAGTGACGCAGTGGTATAAATAGCCAGTGCTCCCCCCAGCACGGCACAGTCTTTCTTCAACCACAGCTCTGTTTTACACAACAAGTGATCTTAGCAGAATGAGGGCCTTTGTAAGTATTAGTAATTATTTTTATAAAAATTTCATAAAGTGACCTGACCAAATGTTTCAATCCAAAATTTTGAAATCCTATATTTAGTTTAATATCCTATTTTAGCTTAAGACTTTGATAACTACTTAACCGATTAATTTCTCTATTTTTGGGGACTTTTTTTATTAATCCCGGGTTTGTTATATTTTTTATTTAAGTCAAAAGGATAGTTTTAGGCTATTTTTCTGCTATTTCCTATCCCTACCCCAAGATGCTAGGAGTGCTGTCGCTAGTATTTTAATAGATAATGAAATAGAATTAATTTTAAAGTGAAAAAAGTATAAAAAAAACATTTCCCTCAAAAGATTTTCAAGTTTCTGTAAAAAATATAAAAGAAAAAATGTCAACAACTTTTTTTGGGTGAAACCATTGTCATGTTGTTGTTGTTGCACTGAGTGAAAAAAAGTTGGTGTTGCCCACAGCAGTGCACAACTTAGCTGTTGGGGTGTCCTTTCTAAACAGCTAAAAATTATTATCTTACGAATTTTTAAAAATATTAATCAATACTTTTAAATGTTAACTTAATTGTTAGAATTTCAATTATTAGGTTTTTTTGTCTGTATTGAAAAATGCTGGATAAAATAAGTTGTTATTCAATAAGCATAATTTTTTTTTGTTGGGATGGTTTTAGGCTGTTTTTTTATATAGGGCAGAAAAAGGGGGGGAGATGAAAGGACCTAAGCTGCTTGAATTATTTTATTGTTCTGCAATTTTTATTTAGATTTGTTATCTTATTTTTTTAAAATTACAATGTCCTTCAATCTATATCTGTTTGCTAGATTTTGCTGTTTTTATGGTTTAAAATTATTGCTAAAACACGAATAACCGTGCAACAGGGAAAATCTTGGAACAAAGAAAAATCCCTGTTTACTTTTTAAAGAGAGTCATGCACCTTTTTAATTGCTTTGGCATTTAGAGTTTTAAAATGATTACTTTTTCTTAACCACTACACGGCACCCTTGCTTTATCCCCTCTCTACGTCACCCTTGTTCCCCCTTGATTATTTCAGAAATACAATTTAACAACAAAACCGCAAATTAAGCAATGATTTATTATAAACAAATAAAAAACATTTATTTTTAAACAAATAGTTCTTTTTAATATTAATTCTGATTTAGATTTTTAAATTTAAAATGGTTTATGTAAGCAAGGACGGATCGATTGTATATTTATTAAATTTGTAAAAAAATAACTATATTATTCTTTCAGGTCGCACTTTGTGTTCTTTCCAGCGCTTATGGCGCCCCTACCGCTTCCCTGGTAGCTGCCCCCGCCGCTCTCGGCTATGCCGGTCATCTTGGCTACGCAGGTCACCTTGGCTATGCTGCCGCTCCCTTGGCTGCTGCCGCCCCCGCCGTTGCTGTGGCTCATGCCGCTGCCCCTGTCGCCCTCCCCGCACCCTACGCCGTTGACACCCAAGCTGAGGGTGTGACCACCGTCCACCAGCCCGCCCCTATTGTCACCAAGGAGGTTCATCTCGGCCAGACCAGCTTCGTCTCTGGCTACACCACCGCTATCCACAAGCCCCCCACCCCTCATCTCCCCATCCAGGTCCCCACTGTTCTCCGTGGCTCCCAGTCTGTTGGTGCCCCCATTGTCAAGACCCAGACCCAGATCCACACCGTCAACGAGCCCGTCTATGTTGAGCGTCGCGTTGAGGTCCCCTATGATGTCCCCGTTGTCCGCGAGCAGATCGTTGAGGTCCCCACCCCCGTCCACGTTGATGCCCCCTACGCTGTCCCCCACCCCGTTGCCGTCCAGGGTGAGCCCATCATCAAGAAGACCGTTGCCCCCGCCATTGTGACCCACTCCCATCATGGTGCCGTTGCCGCTGCCCCCGCCGCTTACGGTTATGCTGGATACGCCGCTGCCCCCGTTGCCGCCGGCTACCACGCTGCCTGGCCCGCCGTTGCCGCCGTCGCTGCTGAGTAAATTAAGAGCTGTGTTGTATACTTCTGCCGCCAACAAAAATTTAGCATTTAGTTGCTGGGAAGAGGAAAGAAGAAAGGCTGTGCTATTATGACAGCTTCTCCGGTAAAGCAATTCTTACAAACTTCAACCATTCCCCATCCAACCACTCAAAATCCCCAAAACACAAATTATTCTAGAATTTACAGCTTTCCACGCCTTTTTATTTTTTCCTTCTGGTAATATTAAAATTGCGGCTGTAGATTTGACTAGTGTGTTCTGTGTTTTGGCGGGCTTTTTTCGTGGTTGGCGGGAGAAGGGTTTGGGCGGGTATGTTTTGCCTTACCGCTGATGGGTCATTTTTAGTTGTGTTTGGCAATCTAGGTTCTCGCTGTTGACAAATTTGCCACATGTTGTGGCCAGTTTGGCAGTGGCCTGAACAAGGTTGCCCCAGCACAATGAAAATTCATTCTTGTTAAAAAATCATCGAAAAACTCGTTCATCTTGTATCTTAAAATATGTTGTAGTCGATTCTAAATGTATATATATATATGAAATTGTATGTGTCCGTAATCAACCGCTGAAATTGAAGTACAAACCATGTAGAAAAAAAGATAACAGACGAGCAAATTGATTCCTGCTGGGATTACCGGAGCTGGTTGGCCTACAAAAATGATCCGCGCTGAGCATAAATTGACCTGCGCTGAGCATGAATTGATCTGCGCTGAGCATAAATTGATCTGCGCTGAAAATGATTTGTCGAGACAATCCCTGAATTTGCTGGAGACTAGATTATAAGTAGTTTGTAAGAAAGTATTTATATTTTGTCTCAAGTAGTTAGTTAGTTTATAATGTAAATGTCTCGTTATATCCTCAAGTTAAAATGCCAACTGGAGTTGACGACACTCCCACCATGAATAAATTTTATCCAACCAAATTTCCTCTGTATTTGTTTTCT
>LS058453.1:0-10040 GCA_900241095.1 Acartia tonsa | reverse complement strand
CCTGTTCTGTTCCAATCATATATTTAGCAGGAATAGTTGATTCATATCCAATAATGCTGGCTCCTCTGATTAGGACAAAATTAATATGACATAATTAAAAAAGGATAATTACTAGTTGATATGAATTTTTTAAAATGATCACTTTTAAAATCTTATAGAATTATAATTAAATTTAATTTTAATGGCAGAATTTGTTTTTGTATTTCATTTATTTTCATAGAATAAAGAAGGATAATAGTCAGGGGATCCTAAGGGATAAGACAATTGACGATATGTTGAACATACTCAAGGATAATAAACATAATTACTCCTTTTAAAGATTACGATTATTTGTTTGATATTGCTGGTTTGTATAACACATTTACATGACGATATAAGTATCCAAAGTTTTGAATCCAATAAATGATAGAACTTGATTATAAACTCTGGGTACCAGACCAGTTTAATCTAGAGTCCAATGTCACTCCCATTCCTGATGGTGTTAATTCTCAAATTTCAAAAAGTGATTACTGATTATAATAAATTCAAAGTCAGAAATCTTAAGGAAAGTAACAATGAAGATAAAAAGATGTACAGCCACAATGATGATGCTCAAAATTTCCTCTACTAAAGATGTTTGTATACTGCTATTTATAAAACCAACCAATCAAGATTTAATAATAGTACATCAAGTTTTAAAGCCAACGAATTTACAGTCCAACATCCCCTTCCTTCCTGTGTTTTAATACATTATTTTGATGTTTTCATATTCAATTTTCTAATCTATTTCTCCTTACCTGGCTCTGATTAATTTGCCATGTTTCTTAATGTCTTTTTCTCTATCATCTATAATCAGGGATTCCTTAAAAGTTAGATTTAGTCACAAATTTAAGGAGTGAAAAAATCACAAAAACTTTTACATGTGTTTTTACTTATTTCAATATTTTTTTGTAGCTTGACTGGCAGACCAAAATACCAAGTAACCAACAAACGGAATGTTACTCAGTATAGGAAATATTCACGAAAAATTCCATCTCTCTATCTTGAATATCAATCAAGAAAATCATAGCGTATTGATTAATGGATTGACCGTATAGTCTGAATTGATTGATGTATGGACTGATGGACGAACAAAAGGGCGGACAGTTAAACAAAGTTAATTATAGAATAGGGTAAAGCAAGATCTTTAAATATGCTTGTTCTCCAATTTTAAGACGGATTCCTGGGCAAAAACATTTTATTAATAATATAGGTTCGAGTTTGTACAGTGCATATTCAATAAATTATGAAAAAATGCCTTGGTCCATAAACCGATCTGTCTAATTTTCATGCACAGTAGGGACTTTAGGACAAACTTTGTGCTATAAAAGGGTTTGATGTCTAATGGTTGATGATTAACCTAATATAATGCAATACGCTCAATCAAAATGAACGATGCCCTAAGGACGATCACAAAAGATCTTTGGTCTAATAACCTTTGCCATGTTAAATTTTCTTGTATCCCACCATTTTACAGTTCCATCTGTGCTACAAGTCATAAGTTCAGTTCCTAAACAAATATTATGAAACATTTAAATTTTAAATATGGAAGTAAGGTTTACTTATCTTCTATTGACCTATCCAGGCCACAACATTAGGTTTACTCTAATTTTTCTGCAGGTATTTGTTTAATTATAAAATCACATACAGTTTGCTTTCCCCCAAAGTTCTTAGTTGAGCAAAGAAACTCTCCACGTATTTTGAAAGAAACTCAAAATATTAGTGATGGGGAAGTGGGGTGGAGATTTTTGTTTGTATATTTAATACTTTTGGTCATGATGGGTTAGGTTGAAAATAATAATACTGGTTAACCCTCCAGCGTTAGGGCACTTCAAGTTATACTCCAAACAGGGATAGGAAAAGGAAAGAAAATATAATACCCAACCTTCTAATTTTCTATTAATTTTAATGCTCAAATTTCTTTTGTCTTATTAATATTATCCTCTACAACAGATACTAAACTGGTATGCTAGGTACTATGAAAGGAATATTACCTGTTTTAGAGTTAGGCCAGACCACTTTGTAGACAGGTTCTACATGTGAAGTGTCCACTGGTACCACATTCTGGAGGCCTCCAGGAACCCTCAGGTCCCACCAGCAAACCTGTCCATTATGCCACCCACCTAAATGTAGATAATAATTAGCTATAAAAATACCTATAAAAATGCCTATGAATATTTTTAACTACTAATTAAATTGTAACTGAAGATTGCTTAATGCATGAAACATGATGTTTTACAAATAAACTTTTGTTCATTCTATGTGGACTATAACTATTATATATCTGAGACGGTTAAGAACAGCGTAGGGCAAATTGTTGTTGCGCAAATTTTTGACCAAGGAATTTCCCCTCTACTATAACTATTAATTTTGCACATGTGATAATGCAATAGTAGATACAACTTTAAATATTTAGCGGTTTGAGCCGAGATTCAAAACCACCACATCTCCATCGACTTTGCAATATGTGAAACAGTTTAAGCGTTAAGGGTCTAACACTACAACTAAAATCTAATAATAATACTTGGTATTATTTATTCAGCTTTTTCAGTTTTTTTTTCAACTTGCCTGCTATACAATCATTAGTTTTCCCATAGGCGATAGAGGTCGTAGGAAAATCTCCCTCAAGCATTGTCTACAAATATTTAATTCAAGAAGAATAAAAACTAAAATTAAAAGAGGGGGGGTAGAGAAACAACCAACCCTTTTCCCCCAAGTACCCCTTAAATCCATTAATAGGGATTGCAATTAGTATTCTATCAAAAACAAGATAGTATTGCTTTAATTTTCATTTAATGTCTCGTAAAGATTGAACCATAAATTTCAGGTAAATAGTGCCGGGGACAAGTCGCAAGTGACATTTTTTCTTCATAGACTTACATGATATTTAGTAGGGTCTTCAATATTGAATATATAGCATTCGCCTCCTGGATTATCCCTGAAAAAAATAAATAAGGAAAAATTGTATAGAATTGAATGTCTTTTTTATAAACATTACAATCAAATCTTTAAACTAACCAGAGTTGATTTTAACAAAACAAATAAAGAAAATTTATTTGAATAAATTTTCCTAATTCAAGAAACAAGAAACACCTCTTGCAAAATTGAAATTTACCCCTCTGGTTAAACTCTTTTCACGCTACTCTTATGAAGTTTTTTTTCTTAACTTACTTTGGGGCATGATAGTCAGGATCACAGTAGGATACTGCCATTCTAAAAAAGAATGAAATGTGCAATAATAACAAGATTCACTCAATAACTTTATAATTTTTAATTAATGCATCATATACTGGACAGTTTTCTGCGGATAGTAGAATGAAAACATAAATTCCAATTGTATTAGCCCAGAGATAAAGTAGAACCTCCTGGTAAACAAAACATGATTAATTCTAAATTTAATTTTTATTTCGTTTTTTCGTGGAGTATTCTTTATAATCGTATATTATACACTAATATTTACAACCGATTCTAATACAGCGGAAAAATAATTTCTCTACTTACTTTTCACCTCCGTCGGGAGACCAAGATATGTCACTAAAAAAATTACATTTTTATGCATCAAAAAGTTTAATTTGTTTGATAACATCTTACATTTAGACAATAAATAGGATCTTTCTTTTAAAGAGCGTGTCAAGCACTAAACCCCTTACCCCGTTATTTTTTAAGTAGTTGAAAAATAAGGTGGTAGATTACCAAACCAAACATAGGATGACGTAGTGTACTAAACAAACAAACGAAAACGACCCCCCTACTCCTTAATTCCATTTATTTCAAGAAAAATGGGCAACAAGGAACTTTGAGGGAAAATACCAAAATAATTTTTAAAGATTTTATAAAAGTTTACCTTACTGCTCTACCTCCAGAGAAATCCTTTAGAATAAAATTCATTAACATAGGTGTGTAGAATATTATTGTAATTAGTGTTCAGTGAAATATTTTATGAGATACTAGCGTAGATACTGAGACCTATGTTAAGCTTCATTAAAATAGAGAACCTAATCAATTATTAATAAGTAAGTTAGATAACAGAACAAAAACTTTACTTTACTCTACCTTACTCTAATACATCAAAATGCCCAAAAGATAAAATTTGATTATGACATACCCTAAAAACCGCTGCTGTACAAACTGCATGATCCTCGTTTTCCATCTCTTCTCCTTCCTAATGAATATGAAATAAAGTGGCACACCAATCCACCAGCAGGTTAAAAAAGAAGGAAGGCCTTTCTTCCTTACTAATTTTAATTTTTAGGGGGATGTTGCATCCCGGCCCTCTTAACGCCCCTACCCAACGCCACTAAATTTGATGAACATGGTTGTTTTTCCCTGGTTCTAAAATTATAATTGTCTACAACTACTTATAATTATTTCTATTTTCAATTTATTTGTTTATAATAAATTTTCTATAATTTGTTAACTTGTATTATAATCCTAGCTATTTCTAAGCTCTTATGTTGTGCTGCTTTTAAACACAATGGTCCTTGTTTTTTAAATATTCAATAAAACTACTTACAAGAGGGAAATATTCTGAGAAAATCTCCAAAGCATTATTCTGTTTAACCTTTTCCTCAGCAGAAGCAGCTAGTAAAATTAGGTTATTGTAATAAATGGAAGATTGATTACATATATGTTTATCAATAATAAAAACTATAAAGTAATAAAGTTTTTATCTGAAGCTTAAAACTTCAATGAATTGATTGAGTTATCCTTTTTAGGAAAGCGTAACATAGGGGTCGTGCTTGTTTTAGTCTATTTCTTTATCCCCTTCTTTCCTTTTAAAACAGATCCCTAGATGCTAAGGAGTAGTCGCTAGTATGAAAAAATTAGTATAATTTAGAGTAACAAAAATATAATTGTAAACATATCATTTCCTAATACTGTACTACTGAGTAAAATAATAAAGATAATTGCCATTAATTAAAGTATTGTTGACTTTAGAAAAGTAATTGACATTCCTTTTGATTCCTGTGACGTCATAAAAATGAGGAATATGAGAGGAGAAGTGGGAAAGAAAACCCCTAAAAAAGAGATGGAAAATCATTTGTATCACAGGAATCAAAAGTGGTACAAAAGTAGATTGGGCTTCGTCTAAAAAGTTATTTAAATTGATATACTGTACGTAGAGTACAAATCCGGATTTTAAAAATTTATAAATCAAAATGGAAGGAAAAAAGTTATACAAAAATTACTGAATAATTCAATGTTTTTATCAAAACAGATTTGCCTCAAAAAGTTTTGGCTTGCGGAATAGTTGGAGACTGAATAGTTTATTTACCTAAATTGAGAACTGTGGTTGTATAATTTTCATCCTTTTCAATTTTCTTGACAAATCTTGCAACCTAAACTTTTAAATTGTGATTGTATTAAATATAATTTGTGTCTTAATTATACTATATTGAATGGGACAGGGATGAGTGTACTTTAATGTTGTTACACTATATATAAACTGCTTTGTTATCTTTATTATTTGCAGGGATCTCAAAGGATAAGACAATGGACGATAAATTGCTATTTATCCCAAATAAGGATTAATATTACTGGTTAAAATGTTTGAACACTCCTAAATTTGAAACAAATATCACAATTTAGTGATATGATATGTTTATAAAACTTTGAGTACCAGTATAATTTACAGTCTATTGCCCATTCCCCTTTTTGAGTATTTGGCTTTTAAAATATGGGTAAGAATTATCAACAAATTTTATATCATTAATCTATATTTTGTCTTTCTTTTAGTTCTATTTCTCACTGTCCCTATTCTAATGATATTTATTTTTATGAATTATTCTTAATTGATTACAGTACATTAAATACTTTACATGAACCTGATCTGGATCCCCTGTATCAACATCCTTTGGCCAGCCTCCAGTCCTAAATAATGAAGCAAAGTTTGAAATATCCCCTATCTACAACATATTGTCATCCTCAAGTAGGATAAAATATGATGTAAATGTTTCTAGATACATGCCTCTCATTATATACTTCTAGGTTGCGCCATTAGTTTCTAGAGGCTCTGTATTTGATTAGTTAGTGAAAGACTGAAAAATAGCTAAAACCTTATCAACCCTTGTCAATGAATTGGCAAAAAATATTGGGACACATGTGAAACTCACCTACACTACGGAACTCAAAAGTTTAGTAGTCATATAAATCTTGAGCTATAGACAAAAACAAACCTTATTACTTTATAAAATGGATGGATGATGAAATGAAAAAAGTACACGGTCAGATCTTCAATGTGTTCTTTATGAGAAGGGATCTGGATCTGTTATCGATATTCGTTATCCTCAATACAAAAAGTAATCCAAGTAAAAGGACAATAAACCCAAAAAAAAAATTAAATTATGAAGCTGGTAGTTAGTTACTTACCAATGGTTGACATCTTTTTCTACAAAGACTTTCTGGTCTGAATTTATTTCGTTGATTGAATACACTAAAGAATTCTGACAAACTAAAACAAACAAGATTTTTGAGTAAAATAGTAGTAAGATATTTGATGAAAATAAAATTGTGTAGTAAGATAGATAT
The DNA here is from genome assembly GCA_900241095.1 of Acartia tonsa. Classification (NCBI taxonomy): domain Eukaryota; kingdom Metazoa; phylum Arthropoda; class Copepoda; order Calanoida; family Acartiidae; genus Acartia; species Acartia tonsa. The sequence goes on along the minus strand of LS058453.1, from coordinate 3,494 downwards.
TTAAGGTTTAGGTAAGTCTATTTTAAAATAATAAATTTTATTCATACTTTGTGTGTTTGTTAAATGGTTTAAATGTTTTAATAGGTATATGAAGGAGAGATTAAACATTTAATTTTCAGAATGTTCGTTATTGGCAAAGTGTCTCAAAAATCAGCCATTTGACGTCTTAATAATGAGGGAGATGAGAGGAGAAGTGGGAAAAAAAGATGGATAATCCCTCATTTTTATGACGTCACATGGCAGATTTTTAAGACACTTTGTCCAGATGCAAAACTTCTTACCTCTATCCATTTTCTTTAAAGTTATGAAGTTTTTATCCAATTCTAAGATATAGTAAAGTTTATTTATTTGATAACCTTTTGGTAATATTTTAGTATTCTATAACAGAACAAATAATCTAAAAAATGAATATAAGGTAGTATCTAATTAATAATACTTAAATATAGACTTATACTGTTAATTCATAAGTTTACCTGGATTTTGCCTAATTTCAGCATCGATAAGTCCCGGTTTATCCACCAATTCAATTGTCTTGTTAATTTTCTTTGCTTTCTTGGTTAAGTTAATTTGAATAATCCTGAAAAAAAGTATGACAAAATCCATAAAAACGACGCTCTTAAATTAGATGAAAAGACAAACGAATATAAACACTGAAAATGGTTGTCAATGGTTGTTTAAAATCAATATGATTTTTATACAGCTACGGACTTACTGGTAACAAGTTTAGAGATGTTATTTATAATTTGTTGATCCTAATTATATAAAAGCTTCAATTTTAAAAATGGCGCCTTGGAAAAGAAAATGGCGCCAATACCTCTGTTCCACGTGGAGTTCATCATCGTCATCGGCTGGAGCAGACTTCCTGTGAAGAGCAGACAAGAACTGATTATAGATTTTATGTATGTGGGACTCAATAAATCAGTTGGATCAAAATTAAAACTCCACTAGAGTTAACTAGAGCTATCCACCCATAGACCCTTATTAATGGTTCTTTTTTAGATTGGTTTTAATGAAAAAATAAACTACTACTGTTCCTATTAAACCTAATCAATATGTTATATATGATCAAAAGTACATTTACAACATATTCTGCTGCTTCTATCTTTTTTCAGACAGTTTATATTAGTAACGGTTAAAAAGATTTTAATATAAAGACCTATAGCTATAATACAATAAAACACACATTCAAACATTCGAAGTTGACTTTTAACAAATCTGGGCTTTTAGGTCAGTGTTTTCAAAAGCTTTACAAAATATATTCACTTCATAATGTTTTTGAGTCACAGTTTCCTTATCAATAGCATGTGTGAGAGATTTAATTTTAAGAATTTTCTCAGCAAGTTCATTCTATTCAAAATAGCAGATAATGATTTCTAATTCTTAAATTTGCTTTTTCACATTTAAAAGTTCAGGCCAAGAAGTGCAATTAGACAATATATTAATTACAATATTTAGGATTAGCTCTGATAATTTAGGGACTTCGCCCTTGATAGAGAATTTGGGTTACATTAATCAAGCAAACATTAAAAATTAGTTGTAAAAAATACTTTTCTTCAACATCTTCAACAGCAGCCCTTTTTTGGTTTGATTGGGTGTCCCATTCTAAAATTCTAACCCATTGTATTACTTGTAGAGATATTCCTAGAAAAGCAGAGCCAAATACATCCAGCGGTGAGTACAAAATCTTAAGCTTCATCATATTGGCTGGACAGACAGACATTAGCCCCCCCCCCCTTAAGGTCTTAAGGGACAAAAAAAAAACATTCTGATATCAATAAAGTGTACATGTAAATTGATTTTTTAAGCTTATTGTTGGAGATCAGAATATCATTATCTCCTTGGCCTTAGTTTCTAATTCATTAAGATTTTCGTTGTTATCATTATCGTTTTCTTCTTTTTCTTCCACTTCCTTTAGTGCATAGAAAATACCAATAAAGTATGCAAAGGAAAAGATGATTATTTAAATAATAGACTTTATGGGGTTATTTTAATTTTGAAGTTATAGTGTCCAAACTTTTCCACCAACAATTTCAAGTACATAAAGATAAATTTTGTAATTCATAATTGGAGATTAATCTGTTTTTTAATAAACTTGACTTTAGTGTTATTGGCTTATTTCCTTTTCTTCGGTAATCGTTTCAAAATTATTTTGTGGATTATTATCAACCATATTATTTTAATTATACTTTAATTTATGATTTGTAGTTCACTACTAAACCAATTTATAAACACTACTACCCTCTAAAATTATAAAATGTACAATTAAATAACTTTTTGATATTTGAAGAAAAGAAAGTTCTTAGCTAAATTGTTTAATCCTTATAGAAACGAATCAGAATGTCTATCTGTTAATAGATTAAGATCTTAATAACCGCTAAACCAATATGGTTCTCCTATCTTCTTAGGTCAGGGGAACTTCCTCTAAAGTGCCCTTGGGAGTGTAAATATATACTAGCGGCTATGCCCCTAGAGCACTTGAGGAGGAGGGAGTCGAATTCGTTAACCAATTTTCTTGTTTTAGATTTAAAACGAAAAAGTAATAAAACATATATTTTTTTTTTTTTTGGGGGGGGGGGAAATTTATTTTGAGGGGGGGTCTCCTCATTTTCAATTTTAGTTAAAAAAATTTAAAAATGAAATTTTTTTTGATGGGGTATTTTTTTCTTCAAATTATATTATCTAAGAACTTGCAAATATCAAAAGATTTACAAATAATATGCAAAAATTAAATTACTTGCAAAGTTCAGAGAAATCTTCTAAAATTAGCAAATAATTTGCATATTTTTGGAAACTTAAATGGAATTATGTTTTTTTTTGTACACACATTAAAAGGGTCAAAAAATGCAAAGTATTAATTTAATTAAAAGAATCTACACAACTTTAGTCAAACTGTCCTTAAATCACCACCTAATGCTAAAGAATAAAATTAATTGATGATAAATATGTCTACAAAGGTTTTACTACCTTTATGTTTTATTACCTTTCTCGCTTTATAATCATTTTCTCCGTGAATTTTTTCATTTTGATTAATTCCATTTGAGTTTTATTCTTCTGAAATAAATAACTAGGTATAAAAAATGGAGGTCTGATTTTTCTATTGTAGATTCGCCTATGGGCTATGATTATGTTTGTATATTCATTACAATGACAGACTGATAGATCCCAACATTTACTCAGCTTCTTTCAATGATAGCCCCTTAACTTTTCTGCAGGGGTGTATATTCTGCACAAGATTCACTTTTTTATAATTTTTATATTTTTTTCCCCTCCAAAGTTTTTCCAGCAAGGAAGGAGATAAAATGGAAAAATATTTTCTGAACTCTTTATTTTATTCATATTATGCCTCCATCCACATATTTTTTAGTTTTTTTTTTCACCAAAGAGGGGAAAAAAATGCTTTCAGTCCTCTTAATTTTTACATAACCGGCGCGCGCCCGCCCCCCCCCCCGCCGCGGGGGGGTGGGGGTGGGGGGGGGGGGGGGGGGGGGGGGGGG
>LS058452.1:0-10042 GCA_900241095.1 Acartia tonsa | reverse complement strand
TTGGAAAACTTGAGCTCATTTATAGACATTTATTTCCTATATAGATCTGTCATGGATCTTGATGCAATCCAGTAGGCTGTTTTGTAAATGTTAAAAATTGGAAGATTTCATTAAATAAAAGTTGTTGCAGATATAGTATAGAATAACAGAAGTTTTACAGGATAAGACATTGGACATCAAATTGATATATACTATGAGTTTAAAGGTTGGACACTGCTAGTTTCAAATTAAAAGCCAATTAGGATTTAATAATAATACCAAAAAGAAGATATCAACAAATGATAGAACTTGGTAATAAAACTTTGGGTACCAGTGCAATTGTCAATGATTGTTTTTCAAAGTATAAATAAGTAAATTGTGGTTAGTTGTGATGTCATATTTGTATTGATATATTTGTATTACACAGTATGACAATTAGGTTTAGATGATATTTTACAATATTTTTACTCTCTGTTAGTGTTCCTTCAAAAATGTATAAGTTTAAAAACAAAGTTTTTGTATGATCTTTTAAGCCTCATTTATCTGCAAATTTGAAACATTTTTGATATCAACTTTTTGTATGAAATTTCTGTTCATTTGATTTTTGGAACATTGATTTTTCGGACAACAAGGTACAATATTAAAAGCAAAGCTTCTCTAAACAAAAGTCCTAAGAATATTATTATGTCCTTGACAAAATCCTGTATTTACACAATTTTCAGCATGTTTATAAAGAATTTGTCTTGTATTGTACTCAAGTGTACATGTCCGTTAGTTCCTCCGTCTGATTTTAGAACTTTACTTTTATGGATGTTGTCATCCTTGTGTGTAATTTGTTTACCTTAGGTGCATTGCTATTTATACTTTGTCCTTCTAGTTATTTTATAGTCACATCACATATGATTGTTATAAATATAGTTTATTGTGTATCAGATTATTAATGGTTGTGTCACTCTATGTGAATTTAAAAGTCAGAATAAAAACTAAAAATAATTTCCTTTTTCACCCACTGACATAGACAACTTGAAAATCAGGGATATTTTTATGCTGGATAGTCATAGATAGAAATCACCCAAAATTAAGCATACAATCCAATTTTATATGTGGCTATTGTAATTTTTAGGCAATCTTTTATCAAAATTGACAGTTTTAGATGGTTCTACTTAAATCACTTTACCTCCTATTACAAAGCTTCTAGGTGATAATTAAATCTAATTAATTTTGATTCATCACAGACAGATGGATGGACCGCCACAATATTCTTAATCATTTTTAAAAAGTGAAAAATTTTGTACATATATTAATAAGATTTATAAATATAAATAAGTAGAGATGCATATTACATAATCCAGACAACTACCAGCCAAAAGTGTCAGAAAAGTAATTGCTATCCTATTCATATGTTCAGATTAGCTAAAATGATGTATTATGATCTTATATTATACTGACTACCAAATGCAGAATTTATTTTTCAAAAAACGGTGGAATTATCACTTTAACAGTCATTGTCTTATCCCTCTCCCCCTGAAGAAAAACTTAAAAACAAGTAATATATAAATATAATTTTTTGATTAAAAAACTAAGCATCTAAATTCTAAATTAACAAATAGGAAATACTTTCTTATCAAACAAAATTATATCAAAAATGAAAATGACAAACTTTCTGTAGTTAAAGTTTTTGATTAGAAAACTAAACACCTACAATGGCTTGTGATACACTGAACAATATTTTTTCCCCTTTGTTTGCTATGTTTTCAAAATTAGTGGGATTATCAATTGCAATATTATTCAATGCCATTTCAATAGTGTTACTAGAGCTGTTACACTTCTGTAGGAAAATATATGATTTCCTTTTAGTGTGTGCTAGTTCCCCTTTGAAAGCTTTTCTGAACATCCTCTTACCCATCACTGATTTGATAACAGATCTGATCTTCACCATTGGACTTTATATGGATGGAGAAAAAAAGTTTTTCTGTGTCTCAGGCATCTTTATTTCTTTACATTAGTTTAGATTACCAACATTTTTCATTAAAATTTTTTATTTATCTATATTTTTCTTTTATAACTAATCTTTAGCATTTAATTAACCAATAACCTAATGTCTTCCCATTATAAATTTGTCTTCTAAGTAGATGGAGGGGGGTGGGGGAGTAGTTAAGCAGCCCAGACTTGTTAAGAAGAAAGCAATAAAGTAGAGAAATGAAGATATAATGGCATAGTTTGTATACTGACTCTGCCCATCATCTTCAACATTCTCAAAATTCTAACAGATCCATCCCGCAGACGTGTTGGTAAGGAATATTTGATGGCCATCCTGAACCAGCTCTACCTGCCTTATCTTGGTTATCAGACTATACAGAATCCAGATAAGAAACTGATTGAGAAACATTGGACCCTGAAAGTAAGTTCTGTAAATTTCTTATTTCATCATAATTTTTAAAATATCATTGTCAAAATCAATATATATGTGTAAGGTTTATAAGTGATATATGGTACATTATTTAATATTTCCCTTAACTTTAAAATATTTTTAATGGGATGTTCAGTTTTGAATGTACTGAATATTTTTCAGCTTAAATTTAGATTTAGGTTGTAAAAAAGGAGTTGATTATTGTTTTTCTTCAGATTAATGAGGTCTGTGGTGAAAGTTATTACCAGTGTGCTTTCCAAGTTTACTTTTTGTTATATCATGGATTTCCAAACTCCTTCATGGACATGAGCTATATCAGTATCCTGTTTTCTTTTTTATCAATATGCTACGCATTTTCAGGCTATAGTCTCTTTATACTTTATGGTAAAGAAAGCAGGTTGATTGGAGTATTGAAATTTTCCATTTTTAGCCTCCCTTATCAGATAATGAATTTTACATTTCCAATATTGATTGTTATGAATATAATGATGATGGCAACAGATGACCTGTATTATAAAACATTAAAAAGAACAGAAGCAATTATTAATGGAACCAACAATGCAATTTTTAATGATACTAAATTTATGCTTGATGTAAGCTTGGAGAGTGATCAAGTCATTCTTTTAACCTCAATATATTTCTTGAGTGTTATTATATTTCCATTATTTCAAATATTGCTCATTATTATTTTGTCTGTCATTTCTCCTATAATTGAATTACCAAAGAGGATTTTTTTAAAGTGTAGTTTTTCATTCATAAAGCCAGTTTTAAACAAACTTGAAACAAGTGTATTTCTAAATGTAACTAGTAAGTTATTTAAAAATGTTGTAAATGTCAAAGTATTTAAAATTGTTATGATTTGTTGTTGTACTTCAGCATATTTTTTTCTTTCTTTCTTTTATGATACAATCATGTTTTTTTGTATGATCCCAATTATTTTAAGTACACTTGGTTCTTTAGGTTCCCCACATTATAAGCCTCTGAGAGCATTGAGCAAGATATTTTTTGCTTTTAGTTTTTCTATCTTAAAGTCAATTGTAAACAATTTTGAAGCAATCATGTTTGTAAATGTATTTAGTGTTATATTCATAACCTTTAGACAGAAACATAAATTCCAAGAACTGAAAAAGGTTATAATTAGTTGTTGTATTTTAACATATTTTATTGTTTTTTCATTTTTTGTACAAATATTTTTGTCGCATGTATATACTACAGAGATTTATCTTGGTCATTTGAGTAGCTGTGAAAGAATATTTCAATTTGACTCTTGTGAACAAATAAACAGTCGCTTAAAAAGGTTTATTTTCTTTTATGGTTATATAAAATTTATACTGGCGATATCTACAAGTTTTGGAATATTTTTCACCCCTTGCATTAGAGATGAAGTAATAAAATTTTTGTTCATCATCCAAGAAGAAAATGAAAATGCAGACCCAGTAGACAATGAAGAAGTGGACAACAGAGAGAACAATTTTGAAACTGCTATTCTTATTGATTCAGACACACATACCCAGAATATTCCAATGAATTCTGCTAGTGAGAATGTAAAACCAGCAAACCTCAACAATGAAGAAGTGAATAACATAGAGGATAATGCTGAGACTGCTATTCTTATTGATCCTAAAACACATACCCAAGATACTCCAATGAATTATGCCAGTGAAAATATAAACCCAGAAAACCTGAACAATGAAGAAGTGAACAACTTAGATGATATTGATGAAACTGCTATCCTTATTGATCCTGAAACACATACCAAAGCTACTCCAATGAATTCTGCTGATGAAAATGTAATCCCTAAAAACCTGAAAAATGAAGAAGTGTACAACTTAGATGATAATTATGAAACTGCTATCCTTATTGATCCTGAAACACATACACAGGCCATTCCAATGAATTCTGCAAATGCAAATGTAAACCCTGGAAGCCTGAACAATGAAGTAGTGAACAACACAGATGACAATTCCGTATCTGTTGTCTTTATTGACTGTGGCACAGATATCCAGGCTACCCCAATGAACTTAGCTGGTGGAAATTTAGACCCAGGAAACCGTAAAAAGGAAGAAGAGAACAGAAGAGATGATATTGATAAAACTGCTGTCTTTATTGATCATGATAAAGATACTCAGTTCATTCCAATTAATTCTTCTGATGAAAATGTAAACCCAGAAAACCCAAACAATGAAGAGGTGAACAACAGAGAGAATAATGATGAAACAGCTGTCTTTATTGATCCAGACACACATACCCAGACTACTCCAATGATTTCTGCTGTTGAAAATTTAGACAATATCACAATAGATGAAGAAACCCTTCAATCCCTTGCTTTTATGAAAGAAACTCAAAATTAGTCAAAAACTCTCAAATTTCATGGAAAGGAAGAAAAAGCTTTAAATCAAATAGTTAAAGTAATTTTTTTGCATCTTAAAATATTATATTATTTGAAAATTTTATTATGTTTTGTGTATAAATCTTGTGTAATGTATGCATTTTAAACATTTATTTATATATATTTTTTATGAGTCATCACAATTATTTTTTTCTTATTTTAGAGGCAAAGGTTTTTTTACAATTATGTCTGTATAAAATTTTTTTTGTCAAGAGAGATATTAGCAATCAACTCAATTTTTATAAATTTTAATTTGCCCTTAGAGGCTTCTAGTGGAACTATAAATGATTGTTTTTTTCAAATATATAATTATTGTCTATGTTGCATTCAAGTCTCTACGTAAATTTTTTTTCCATTTTTTTGTGATTTCTCTTAGGACAGTGGTGGTACCCTCCCCCAAAATTGATATAAACCTTCCCGAACCTATGAGAAGCTACCCTGTTAATGAGAACCTGATCGGTTCAGCAGTTAGCGATATCCTTCAGTACAAACATACAAACATACAGACAAACATCCTGTTACTTTATTATATGGATTGCCATCCCCTAAAATCAATGTAAATTCTAAATTCTTCAGATATCATAAGCATTTGACGGACATATTGTACTATAGACTAGCAGCTGCTATTTGTGGAAAAATAGTCTAATAAGACATTAAACTATAAATGGTCTAAAACCATCCCAGGACCTAAGTAAAGCCTCCATTAATGAGGAACTCAATTGATATAATAGGATATTGTATATGTTACATGTTGAGTTAACTAAAAAAGACAGAGCAGTTTTGTTTTCTTTTTGTACTGTAAGAGCTTTTTATCATTTATCAGATTTTAAAAGCCTACACAATTTATGAACATTATTATTCTTGTTATTTATGTCTTTGCACATATACATATTATTTAGTGTTTACAATTTAAGCTTTTTATGCGGCGCGAATCCTTTTGTTTGTTGTTGATTTAGCAAGCGCTAAATTTTTTCTTTGTTTTGTCTATGTACATTAAATGGTGGTCTTAAAATTGCAAAAAAGAATACTTCCTGTTTTCAAAAGCAGAGCTTTAAAACAAGGATAATCATATTCATAGGTGCATCAATAAATTTAGCAAATTTTAGCGAACTTGCCCAAAAAATCATTTGCAATACGATCTGTAAAACCGTTCTAGATCTCTTAAGTATCATCCTTAATATTTGTAATTTTCTAAAAAGCCATTTTGTATTTTAGAAGAAAAAAAATTTTGATTACGTCAACAATTGCAGATCTTGCGAATTAAAAAAAATAATGCGAATTAACTCAAAGTGCCTATTGAGCACGAATCCACGCATTTTATAGGATTGAAAAATATGAAGAAGCTAAATATTTGCCTCAATCTTATTCAAAGCCATAATCTAATATTTGTCGCCTCGTATTAACTTTCCACGGATAGAAAAATAAAAAAAAATAGATTAATTATATTGTCACCTGAGGTCAAAAGGTTCTGTCTAACAAAATTGTTATTAGTTTATCATGTTTATTTCAATATCCGCAGAAAGCTGTCTATAATACGACTTAATTAATCAATTAATGCTGGTACGGTTCCCCAAATTCTATAAAGATGTTTAAGTGTATATTTAATAACTATCTAAATAAAAGCTATATGTTTGAATTTTCACAAAAAGCTTTTATCGAACCCCTGTCTGTCCTTATCATTGCACCCTTACTCAAAGAAAGGGGATATAAGATGCTAAAAAATGTGCGAAAGATATTTAGGTGAAAAGGATTAAAGGATTGACGAAATAAATTGTATGCCTATAAAGGATCATAAATCTTTTAGCAACATTTTTCACTAACTTTGGGAAATGGTCATGTAATCTTAAACAGCGATAGTGTCCAATAAAAAATGACGTCATATAATACATTGATAGGGTAATATACCATTGGTCAATTACAATTTATACTGGCCTATCAATGGTCACTTTTAATTGAATGACATATTTTTATTTGATCCGCTGTTTCGTTTATCCTTACATAAAACTAATAGATGTCTGTCTGTTTGTGTATCAGTTTGTCTGTAACTTAAGATATCGCTAACTGCCCGACCGACTTGATTTACGTTTAAGTGGAAGCTTTTATAGGTAAAGGGACAATTTTGGGATAAGGGACGTCAACCCTCCCAAGAGAAATTAACCTACCCCCTTCCCCCCAAATTTGGAAGCTACTTAGGTCCAACTATGGTTTCAGGCTTTTGTATTTGAAAATTTATTTTTTGGATGGTTTTAGGCTATTTTCCTCCCTTAGATGCTGTGTTACAAATTTTCTTTTGTAAAAATTGTCCCATTCGTATTGATAAATAACAAAGTGCTACGTGTAAAACGGAGCCGAAAAATACCTCCAGAAAAAATCAGGGATCTAAAGGGATAAGACAATGGCCGATGAATTGATATACATCTCCATTGACGATAGACAAAATTACACCATCTATAGCTAGATTACGATTAGTGGTTGAATCATTTGGACACTCAAAATTCAATAAAAGTCCCCAAAGTTTTTAAGCCAACGAATGAGAAACCGTTGTAATAAAACTTTGGGGACTAGTTTAATAAACAGTCCAATGTCCCCTCTCTCTCTGAGAATAAATACCTTCATTTCATAGCACAAGAAATAAACAAAGAAGTCTGCAAAAAGTTTAAATTTCTAAGATTGGGAAAATCGATGAAAATATACTAGTTTTACTTATTTATACAAAAATTTTACAAATCAAGGAGAGAAAAAAATAATCTGCCACCAATAATCAGGGAGGGAGGGGATATTGGATTGTAAATTATTCTGGTACTGAAAGTCTTAATTTTTCCCCTCATATTTATAAGCTTAAAACCTATGGGTACTTTATTAAATCAAGAATAGGTTTACTTTTATTTGTCATCATTGAGGATGTAAATCAACTTATCAATTTAAACTAGTGGAGAAAAATCGTGCAATTAAAAGATGTAATAACAAGTTAGATTTGCATACTTCTTATTAAAGATTTTGTTTAGCAATCTTATGCTGTAATGCTAAGAAAGGCTAAAGGTGTTACTGGAAAGGGAAGTTTATGTCAAGTATTTAATTCAGAGATAAACACAAAAGTAAATATGAATAGGTTTCTATATCAAAAACAAATAACTTATTTTCTATTGAAATTTTTATAGTAACAAAGCTACTCTATAAATGACCATGTTTATTGTTTATCTATCTGTTCTTTTTGAGCACAAAGTTCCTAATTGGTTACCGTATCATTCAAAAATGGAAGGAATGGGTTAAGAAGTCGACCTTCCAATTACAAATTTTAAAAAATTAGTGAGGGTTTTAACTTTTTTTCCAAGGGCGATTTCTCTTTGGGAGGTGGAGACCCTTCCGCCAAAAAGTTAGAAACCTTTTCTGAGCCTATGAGAAGCTTCACTGTAAAGGAATACCATAATGGTTCATAGATTAGCAAAAACTTTCGCTACAAGAAGACAGAGATACATCCTGTTACTTTTTAAAAGGATTTTGTCTGCCTGTCGCTTGCTCAAACTCTCTCTTTTATACTTATGTATTTTTAAATTCTAGCTTCAAAAAGCGTTGCAGCTACATTTTTAAACATTTCCCTGTATTTTTTTCCCTGAAATTATAGGTTTAAAGTTTTGAAAAGTCATGTTACGTGTTTTCTGCATAAGAAAGTGTAAAAGGTGGCAGTTTAAATTAATTACTTTTTACTTTTGTCTCGACTCTTGTGGGTCAAAAAGCCATGCGGAAATTTTCTCATTAGATACAAAAACACTTTAATTAACTTTTTTTAGCATTGTAACATGTTAATTGACTGTTTTTATCATTTTTTATTAAATATAGAAGTTTGAAACTTTTTTGAGTTTCTTGAAAATAAGATTACTAATTTTGTTAGCAATTACATTTTTACAACGTATTCTATAAATAATGTTAAGACCTAATTAATCACTGATCCGAATGAGTTATTTATGAAGGGAAGTTTTACATAAGTCCCGGGGAGGTTTTAGGCATTTTTATTTCGCTTAGATAATAAAGCACAGCCGTTAGTAATTTTGTTTTGTTTGAAGCTTAAAATTGCATGAACTACTGAACTGATTGAGTTCTCTATTTCAAGGAAGCTTTACATAGGTGAAGGGATGGTTTTAGGCTATTTTACTTTTGATTAAAGCCTTTAGATGTTGTACTTTCTGTACTTTCTTACGCCTTTAAATAATGATTCTTTAGATGATACGGGCGCAGCCGCTAGTATTGTAATATAGTGTTTGAGATACACGAATTCTATTTATGAATGATGTCATCCTTGTAAAAACAAATAATTTTGGGTAATTTTCTGTATGTTTAATCACCCCTGCTATCTTTATAAAAATGTATGTCATTCCTGTAAACCAATAAACTTAATCTTAAATAGGTATTCCCCTTCAATTGGCAGTGGACCTTTCATGTACACCCTAACTAATTGTAATAGTTATTTATAGCATCGTATTATAGATTGTTTTCCGCGTATAATAAAATAAAAAACAATAAATATTATGAATTTTATTTTCTTTTTGTAGAAAATTTTCTATAATATCATACGATACATAACTTTTCAGTTTTGCTCTGAACCAGTTGTAATCCAGAGGATATTAATCTGTTTCAAAGCCTTACTGGAAACAAAATCTCCATTCTGTAATATTAATCAAGATTTGATAAAAGTCCCCAAAGTTTTTGACCCAACAAATGAAGTGTGTTCATAAAACTTTGGGTACCAGTATAAATTCTAGTTTAATGTCTCCTTCCTACCTGAATGTTACGGTAGCACCATATGAATACTTCTGTCAATATTGTGTTAGAGATCTTAAAGGATAAGACAATGAAATATAAATTGATGTTTACCCTAAATTATGACAAACAAAATTATCTTTAGATTAAAATTAATAATGAAAAAGTTTGGATAGAGCTAGTCTATACCAACCAATAAAGATTTAATAAAAGTCCCCAAAGATTTTGACCCAACAAATGAAGTGTGTTTATAAAACTTTGGGTACCAGCATAAATTACAGTCTAATGTCCCCTCCCTACCTGAATGTTAGCGTAGCACTATATGAATAAATTTTTGACAATATTATGTCGAAATTTTCACTTCAGGTTGAGGGGGGGTGGGGGCTTTTTGGCACAACTTTCTTTATGAGGGATAAATCCTGTAAGAAATTTTAGGCACATTTAGACAGACTTTACACACCATTAATGGATGATTTGTCAAATTTGCTTTTTACAAGCTGTGTCTGTCT
>LS058451.1:0-10042 GCA_900241095.1 Acartia tonsa | reverse complement strand
TTTTCCATGCTCAACCAGTTCAAGCTGATCCAGGCAATTATTCATACTACTTGTTGTACAAGGTTTAACTAAAACTAATTGTCTGCTAAAATCTTATTTTTACCTTGATGCATTTTTGTATCTGACTGAACATCTGGATAGTAAATCTATTCGTACGTTTTTATTAAGTATATTTTAGGTAGTTTGACCTTTAAATAGTATTTAACAGTTGAATTTTAATTGACATAGGTATAAAACTAACACTTCAACAGGTTTTAAAATGTCATGAATTTAATTTCACACTCGTTGACTTTTTAGATTAGTGTTAAAATATAGTCAGACATTAATCTAACTTTTTACATATTTGTCCTAATATTATTGATATGTTTTAGTAGCATAGCCTCTATGTTACTAGGGTTTGTACGTATGTCACAACACCTAAGTAAGGGGACAGTGTAAAGTGGCACCAAAAAAAAATGACGTCACACAATAAAGTTAAAATTTATACTGGCCTCTCATTGGTTATTTTATCTTATGAAGTCATTTTTTGTGCCAATTTACGTTGTCGCCTATGTAAGATAAGAAACTTAACTTTAGCTTTCTTGATAATAAAATTATTGATTACTTAAAATAATGATATATCTAGAGTTATATTATGTTCAGTGATTAATAAAATCATGTGTTATGGCTGTCCTAATTTTAGACAAATATTATTGTCCTACTTTTTTACAAATAATTTCATTTCAAGAATTATTTACAAAACATGTTTTTTTCTTGAAAATGGTGAGCATTAAGATTAAAATTTAGAAAGCATTTCAAACGGAACACTTTTCAATATATTTTCAATAATTTTCTACCCTAGCATATTTTTCTATTGCTTTATAATTCTTCTTTCCTTCGAAAACCATTACAGATTTTTCCAAGGGGAATGGTTTACATCATTAAATAAAATGTAAAAACTGAATATTTCACGATTTAACTATTGCCTATTATTGACCAAGCATTAACTAAACTATTGGTCCTTAGGTCTAATGCTTTTATCAGTTAACTTCAGCTTTTTGACTAAAATCTAGAAGAAAAAAAAACACGTTCTTCGAATGTCTGTCTACGTCCCTACTGCAAAAGCATAAAGTTTATATTTTAGCAGAATTTGGGCTTGCAAAAAGACATGCATAAATCTTTGTAATTGCAGTGTTTTCTTACAGTTAGCAACTTTACAAAATGCAGGGATATCAAGGGATAAGACGATGTACAGTAAATTGATATACATCCCCAACGATAATAAACAATATTAACTATCTGAAAATTAAATTAAATTATTGAGAAGTCTGGACACTTTTAGTTCAGACTCAAATTCATTAAAAGAACCCAAAATTTTCCAGCCAATGCAACGATAAGATAAGTTGGTTATAAAGCTTTGGATGCCAGTTTAATTTACAGTCCAATGGCCCCTTCCTCCGTGACAAAATGAGATAAACATTATATTTAGAAGTTTACTGTAATCCTATTCTACATAATGTACATTCCTCAGACATTACTTTACAAATAAGGAATTTGAAAAAGAAAAAATAAATAGAACTTTTCTCTAGTCTCTAGGGGCATGCCCCAAAGATGGGGTGAGGGTTTCCCTTAAACTTAAACCACACTAGAATGCATACTAAAAGTCCAAAATTGAAAAATAACATTTTAATTTTACTCTGAATGGGGTGTCTCATCTCACACGAAAATAGCTTAAGACCATCCCTGGACCCCTAGGTATATTTCCTAAAAAGAAGTGCCAGCGATTCAGTCTAAGTTTCAGACAAACAGATGGACAGACATAGTTCTACATTTTTTTATGAAACTAGAATATTTAAAGACCTTTATATATCTTTCTTGCTACGTCCACAACCACTTTTTGTTTCCTACTAGCGGCTGCGCATCTAGGGACTCTATTTTCGAAGGGATATAAAAGGGCAGAAAAATAGCTTAAAACCATACCCATACCTATTTATAAAAATAAAATAGCCTAAAACCATCTCAGGACCTAAACAAAGCATCCCTCCAAAGGAGAACCATATCGGTTCAGTGGTTCGCTACAAACAAAAAAGCTTAGTACTTTATATAATAGGATATAATAAATTCTTTTATTCCAAGATGAATGTTGATAAAAGCTTTCCTAAAAGAACTAGAGATAAGGTTTAAATTTCAAGATATTCTATCTTATTGCATTTCAAATATTTACATTTCTATTCACATTTTATCCCGTCTTTCAAAAATGCATAAGAAAATAGTTGGGAAGTTGAATAGGTCAAAATAAGACAATGATTTTAATAACAAATAACGATATTTACGTAATGAAATTAAATTCTATGGCTGATAAAAAACAGGATCAAAAACTTAACATACCTTTTAATGATGGTCCTAATCGTGTAAAGAAAAGGATTCCTATCCCCTTTATTTTGAAGTATTTTTCATTTATAGGTTATATCCTATTATATAAAGTACTAAGCTTTTTTGTTTGTAGCGAATGATCTCGCTAACCACTGAACCGATATGGTTCTCCTTTACAGGGAAGCTTTGTATAGGTCCGGAGATGGTTTTAGGCTATTTTATTTTCATAAATAAGTCTGGGTATGGTTTTAAGCTATTTTACTGTCCTTCTTTATCCCTTCGAATGTAGAGCCCCTAGATGCTAGGGGTGCAGCCGCTAGTTAGGTTATATAGAGCTAGGACCCCGCAGGGTTAAGAAAACCATAAGAGGGGTGGGTTAGTATCTTTGAGGGAGAGCACCCAATATCCATAATTCAACTCAGCTACCCAACTGTCAGATTGAATTAAAATAAACATTTCTCAAACTTTGTCCTTTGTTTTTGTTTGTTTTTTATTCAATTAAGCAATGACAAAAACAAAACAGTAAAAATTGAATAAAAACATCGAATATTTTAGAACAATTAGATACTGTCTAAGTATGCAAAAAAAAGTCTTTTGCAATGTAATTACTCATTTATCACAAGATCCTATAGATGAGTTAACCTTTTATTCATGTTATAAAGTGGTATAGAGAAAAATCCAAATCTAATATTCTAAGACTAGCGGTTACGCTCCAACTTCTGTATTGATGAAGGGGGCTCTAAATATAGCTCAAAACCATCCAATGACTTAAATATGATAATAGAATGGCCTAATACCATCACAGCAGCTATATGAAGCTTGCCTAAAACAGAGAACCCAATCGGCTCAGTAGTTATTCAGAAAATAAACCTTACTACTTTATATAATAGGATAATGTATTTAAACAAAATATGAATAAAATATTATGACAGATTTACCCAAATCTCCGACCCCACCACCATTACCCTCAGTATCCTATGAGTGGGACGAGTGTAGAACTACTTCGCACCTTACTTCTGGAAGGTAAGTTTATATTAATTGCGTTTATGAGACAGTATAATAAACCAACAGAGCTTTTAAGAGGCAAAACTACTTCACAATTTTATTATGGTTAAGCATATTATCAAGAATTGAAAAGTTTTTTTTTATATGCCACACACCCCTTCCTAAGACTAAGGATAATGTGTTGGTCGTTTGAGAGAGAAAAACACTTTAATTATTTAATTAATATTTTTTATCTATCTAAGATTATAAGTCTTTTTTCACATTAGAAATGCTTGAGGGACTATCCTGTAAACTATTTAATCTAACCTAAACTAGCCCAGGATAATAAAAATAATATCCGAAAACAGCCACTCTATGCTAATTTAAATTTATTTCACCAAAGGGGTGGCAGGGAATTATTGTATACTCTAGTATGCACTTTCAGAGAAACCACTCAGATAGTTTTTTAAAAAGGACTAAAGTGGGACTTATATCTTTTATTTAAAGAAGTTTTAAATTTTTAATTCTAGTCAAACTTAATTAAAAATCAAAATAAAACAAAATTATTTTAGTTTCAGTTATTCGTCCAAGATTCCAAGCAGATTAGATGAATTAAAGCTTAATTTAAAGTAAGTAGTTTTATCTGATACAATTATCTTTAAGATCAACATTACATTTTATTTAGGATATAGGGAAGATATTTTATTTATTAAAAACTCTTTAGTATTCATTTGTTATTAAATTATTTCCTCTATGTCACAATTTAAAAAAAAATAATTAGAGCTATCGAATAGCAGAAAATTTATAATACTTTTGAAGGTTATACGGTTATTTATTTGATAAGTTTTCATCCAATGACTGTTTTCTGCGTTTTATTTTATCTTTCAAGGAAAATATATCGTTTTGACTCATTTATGTGTTCTTTTAATCGAATAAATCCAATTAATGCGTATTTTGATCAAAATAATATTATAGATTATCAATGATAATGTATTTCAGGTATGAAGTTTCTTCATCTTTACTACCAACAAAGCTCATGCTTGAAATCAAGAACAAGGAGGGCAGAGTTGTTTTTAGGCAAGCTTCATTTGTATTCTCCAACTAGCAACAAGAAGACTCTAATAGCATTTGACTTTAATAAAAGGGGGAGGGGGACAGAGTCTACGTTCCAATTTTAGTTTTAAATAAAAAAAGTAAAATACAATTTTTTGGGAGGGTGTACTTTAAATTATTGCCAAAATACTTGCCAAGACTAAAAATTGAGCAGACTAAAAACATTCTAGTGTCTCTGTCAAGATAGTAGTATTCACTTTCAAGGAAATTTTTTAAAAAAATAGGTATCTGCTTTAAAAAAAATGCTTTTTGGGGGGTTGGGGGTGTCCCACCCCCCAAGAAAATAGCCTAAAACCACCATAGGACCAGTAGGTAAATTCTCTGAAGAGTAGAATTCAATCGGTTCTCTGGTTACCAAGATCTTAAGGGACAGACGGACAGACACCATTCTACTTTGTATTACAGATTTCTTATTATTTTTCTTTGATACAGGAAAAGACAGAACCTGTACTATGTGAAGGTCCAGGAAAGGCTGAGCACTCTGGATGCATCTGAGGATTATATCATGACTGTAACCAGTATTCAAGGAGATAATAAGGTAAATATACCATCATCTGAATGTTACAATACGATACATGATTTTTGATCATGGCTAAGAAAGAGCTTGAAATAATAGCAACTTTTAAACACTCAAGCGTGAGTCAATAAATCTTCGTTCCCCCCTTCCTCTCACTTTAGAATTCTTATATATACATAAGAGATGATCATCTAGACTTTATATATTATTATTTAGGCCACAGAAGATGTAAGAATACACAACAAATACCATAGGGAGAGGGAGGGTCATAGCAGAAGCATGTTTACAACACCCGGTTATGAAATGACAGAGTCTGTCACTGTTCCTGGCTTTACTTCAACCTGCAGGTAATTGAGCCTTGCAAGGTTTAATCCTTAGTGTATTAGGTATTCATTAGATTTCATAGGGATGAGGGAGAGGACGTGAGAAGACTGTAAATTATACCGTTATCCAAAGTTTTCTTACTATGGTTGACTTAAAAACTTTGAGGATTCCTACTAAATTTTTATTAGATGGTAAAAATTAAAAAATGGTGTCCAAAATTTTCCACTGATAGTTTTTATTTACAGAATGTTAATCATAATTATTTTAATCAATCTGGCATTCAAAATTACTATTGTATTACAGTTTATTGTTCTTTTGAATCAAATAGTTAGCTTATTATTGCTGATTAACAATACATTATTTCATATTTTTTAGGTCAAATTCAACTTCTTCATTGACCAGTGGATTCGATGAGAAGAGTATCGATTCCATTTTTGATGCTCCTATTAGGTAAACATAAATTTAATTATGTAAATATACACATAAATATTTATTATGCAAGTGGCTTCTCCAAAAGCCTTAATAAAGGGAATGGGAGGAGTAAACAATAGTCTAAAAGCTGAAATCATTCTGAAAAATACAAAAAATTCCACGATAAACATTACTTAAAATAGCAATTTAAAAGAGTTTCCAATAAACCTAGGTAAACTTTATTATATTGACTTTATTTTCTATTTTCAACTCAAATTCGTTTTCTATCTGTCAGTCAATTACTTTTATTTTAATAATGTTTACCATGTTAGGTGCCCATCTATATTTCTGTCTGTCTAAAAGTATGTCTTTGTGTTTGTTTAATTGATTTGTTTAATTGATAAAGGATAGTTGTGTGTTAGTCATTCTTCATTCTGTTCATTCGCTATATGTTTTTACCCATCTGTCAGTCCATCTTTCTATCTAGATGTATCAAAGTAACATTCAACAGAACCTCATCAATTTTATCTTCATCTTTTCTTTTTATCTATCTATCTATATATTTTTCTATAGTTTTGTCTATCTATATGTTTATGTAGAAGTATCGAAGCAACATATGAAGAATTATGTCGGGGAACAACAGAAACCCCAGTACCAGATTTAGAAGAGGTAGGTTGTAGTGAAGCTACTCTATTACTTCGACGTTTTATAAACGTTTTTGTGTCTGTCTGTCGATTTTTTATTTTCACAAGTACAGATGAATATCCCCTTCCTGCCGTTTCTCTTACTACAACATTTGAATATGCTGTTAAAAAAGAATAATTGAAACTCTCTAATTAGTATTAGTCATACTTCTAGTGTAAACTCTCTTAATGTTTGACCGTATATTTTTGATTTCATAATTTAAAATAGCTTTTTTACACTTACAATGACAAATGACAAACACACACAAAATTAAATAGATATTGGTAATGGCAAACATCCTTTAGAAAATCAAACGACCTTTGTCTATAAATCCTAAATTTATCTGTATTTAGGTTGAGATGGTTTCAACAGTGGCGGAGTCTGCTCAATCTGATTCAGAACCTCAGGTTTTTTTTATGATTTCTCTCAAAGTTACTAGAGATCACAGAACCTCCTCCCCCTCATTTTAAAATAGATTGAAAATATTGGAGGCTCGCTAAGAACAAGGGTAAAAATAGCATAAAACTTAACCAAGGATTAAATCTTAAAATAAAATAGCATAAAACCATTTTGGAACTTTTGTATAGATTCTCTAATAAGAAGAACTCAAGCAATTTATATTATAGAATTGAAAAGCAATGTCTAAAATATGGTTTACTCGGCTGCTGTATGAGATAAGATTCTATTCCAATATTATATTTTTATTTAGGAGATAACGCCTGAACCCGAAGTGAAATCCATTTCTGAATCAAGAAATCCCTTCATCCTGCAGAAGAAACAAATCATTCCTCAGCTAAGATACCGGTGGCAATATGGTTTTAGAAGAGCTCAGGGAGTTGGGTATCAAAAGGTATGTAATATGTTCCATTTTCATTGTAATCTAGCTATCTTTCTTTCAACTCAGGGGGTCTGTTTTATCTATATAGCTATATGTACATATATTTTTTATACCTATCTGGCTATCTCAACTTTTAATCTGATTATTTAACAAAAACAATTTAGTCTAAAAAGGCTTGTGATAAGCATAACCTTTCCATTAATAATATATACCTAAAGGTTCATCTATATTTTTTTTTACAGTAAGTCACAAGATTGTTTTTTTAATTTTTTTTAATGATTTAATTTTTTTTGCTACTGTGCTAAATTTAGAAGCAATTTTTTGACTATTAATTTTTGTTTATTTAGGTGCCAATATTGAAGTTGGAATTCCACTACACAGAGAGTGCGGCACTGTTGCCCGCCAGCCTGGTGGTCACCACTAGCGGCGAGCAGCGGGAGGTCGGCGGTCTCAAGTCCGGATCCGCGGCCACTGAGTTTGTGTTCAGGGACGGAGATGCCCAGGATATTTGTGTTGCTTCCAGGTAAGAAACCCTTGTGCAGTTAATGTATCAACATAAGACTATAATTGTTAGAAGCTAAGCTACTCTATAATTCAATGTGTCTGTCGGTTAGTTTTTGGCCACTGCACTGTATATGATTTAATACATATTTTTTGAGAATACCCCTTTAAAAATAGCATACTGTATACAACTTAATTGGACCGTCAGTCTTTCGATCATGCTGCAAAAGACATAAATATATTTTAAGGTTTTGTTAATTTTTATCTTTACTATATCATTCTTTGTATACAAAAATGAACAATAAACATACTCTCTATAGCTAATTTTGTCCGTCTGTCCAATTATCATTTTAAGCTCTTATGGATGTAGTCTTAATGTACCTTGAATACATTTTTAAACCATAATCCATTGAAAGCTATATGATTATGCCATACTCAAAACTTATTTTAAATAAATTTGTGCGTTGGTGCTATCTAACTATTAATTTAGAGAATTAAAATAAAAACTCATTGTAGGGACAAGACTGGACAGCCACATCTAACTGCTCCAAAATTCAGGTAAATACTTAATATTTGACTTTCTGTACTATATCAGTCGCATGACAACCAACAATGGCAGAACATTGTACTGTAAATCATATTGGTCCCCAACGTTTCAAACGCACGTTTCCCGCTCGTTGGTTTAAAACTTTGGGTACTTTTATTAAGTCCTGAATCGTTTTACCATATATCGACAAGATTTTCAAATAAAGGCATTGTTATCTGTTATACAACTTTAACGAGGATAGTAAATTACCCTGCCCAAATTGTGCTGTTGTTATGTCAACATAAGTAATTGGGCCACTTTTTATTAAAGCAAAATCGACATAAACCCTGAAAATTAAATGTCTTGATAGAATGCCAACCGTTTTTTAAGGGTTTAAAGATTTGTGGCTCACTGTTTGAGTCTTCATAGTCATAATTTGTGATCTAACCATTTTGTTGGTTTCAGCATAAATGTGAAATCATTGGAAGAGCTTAGTACTGGACAATGGCATGAAACCTGTCCCATAATTCAAGGTAAGAATGCATCCTTTATATATGATGAATAGGATAATTATATCACATAAAAAAAGTTCAAAAAGTTACTAATCATTATGGTTTAAATGGACGTACGGACATTCTGGTAACGATTATAGAGTTGTGACGCTTACCTAATCTTACCTATCTACTACACGAATCACCATGCATACATTTATTATATAAATAGGCTTCGCTTTTAGAATTGTCAATCATTTTAATTGATTTTATCCTCTTTTTAGGCATGTGAAAACGAGAAATCAAGACATAAAATTTAAAGCATAAATCTTCATCTTACAAAATTATTATATTATATAGATTTATTTTACAGCATTTTTATACTTTCATTATTTTATTACTTAACAAATTTTAATACATTATAAATTATTAACATACCAACATATAAAACTTTTTAAAGGCTTTCCCTAACTACATTGATTTTTAGTTCATTATTTAATTTATATTTTCAATCATAATTCCAAATTTCCAATAGATATACTTGACATTTAATTATAACTCATTACAATATTATGGAAATGCTTTAAAAATTATAAATGTGAAATATTTAAATAAATAAATTTTATAACTTCAACAATGCTTCTATTATTTTATATAGCTTATGGAGAGGCTAGAATGCTAGAAAATAATATATCTTTTCTTCATTTAGGGTATCATATCCTTAGGCATGTTAATTTGTCCTAAACATTTCAAACTTGTACTACTAAATTTCTTAAGCTTTTATAAAGCTACGTTTCATCGATGAAAGTGAACAAATAAACAAAAATATTCAAATACTCAATTAATCAGCTCGTATCCAAAATATTTGATACTGTTAAGTAATGGTATTAAGCTGACAATTGAATTAGATAAGTTTTAATAAATCCAGGTTGTATTTCTACGCTTGGCTCTGAACTCATACTTTTCCTAAAATAAACAACTCATACTAAAGATTTCTTCAGATAAAAGTATAATACGATGTATGTCTCAAAAGATTTCGCTAACTACTGGATAGAAATAGCTCTACTTAGCAGTGAAGAATACAAAAAAAGGTATTACCCTCCTAATTTTTTGTAATTGCATTTCTTTTTTTGGCGGGGGAGGGGGGTACCTAGGGTAATTTTTTTTTAAATCTCCTATTTATGTTTATTGTTTATTCTATACTAGCGGCTACGCCCATAGAGGCCTCTAGTGGCACTTTAAATGTTTGGTGTTTTAAAAAAATAATAAGATACCTTGCAATGTTGCGATGGAGTCTCTAT
>LS058450.1:0-10042 GCA_900241095.1 Acartia tonsa | reverse complement strand
AAAACAGGCAGCAATGACAGAGACAAATATTTATATCATAAAAACACTTTTATTAGTTGTCAGAGAGTTTATCTTAGCATTTAGCTGTAGAGGTACAACTGCGAAAAATACAAACTTGTGGTTTAGCAACCCAAGCAATTAAGTGTAAGAATCATAGGATGATTTAGTAAGCCGCCAGACTGAATTGAAATTTGATGATGAGGTAGAGGATTATTAGGTGGCTTAGTATGCTGTGCGGTGGTTTGACTTCTGTGAGCCACGCGGATGATGGTGGCTGTAGATGCTAGCCCTGAAAAATAAGCAAACTTAAAGACCTCCTTTTTTCTTGAATACAATGGGAATACACAATGCCTACTATTTAATTTTTGAATAATAGTCTCCATTACAGTAGAGAAATATATAATGTTTTCATTTGAAATTGTTTTGTTTTAAATCCCACCACAATGTCTTGGGCAAGTTCAAACCATCTTGGAAAACTTTAGCAAAATTTCAGGGATGGATGGGACAATGCTGCTTGTTATTTAATTTAGATTTTTAAACATAAGACTTTGAGTTGAAGATTACAAAAAATTAATTTTTCACAAGTAAAAAATAAGAGTTTTAAAAAGTTAAAAGCTAGCTGGAATCATCCTGAAATATTATAAAACATTAGTTTGCTAAAAAACTTTAATGATTTTCATTAAAATCTTTCTACTTATTGTATCTAGATATCAATTTATCGTTCATTGGCTTACACCTTACGATACTTGTTTGTTTTAGATAAAACTTATCTTTGCACATGTTAATAACCCTTCTATGATTTTATTCCATTTTTGTAGATTTTTTTTGTGATTTTGGAGGATTTTTTACAAAGCAATTTTGCCTCACCTGTGATGCAGCAATCCTTTTATTTTTAAAGAATCCCCCTCTGTATTGTGAAGTCAAAATCTTCTTTTTACTTTCTAAAAAAATACCAGTTTGCCTAAACTTTTCCACCAGCCAAATAAAGTCCATTCCATCATTGTCATTATGTTTTCGTTGTTTATATAATTCAAAGCATTATATTGTAAAATACATACAAAGAATGTAATGTTTTCCTTTAGATCTTTGACTATCTGAAAACTATTTTTCCCTTTATATGTCTCAGGAAGGAAAGGTACATCAGGCTGTTAATTACACTAGTCCCTAAAGTTTTATAATAACTTTTTCTTATTTGTTGACTTAACAACTTTGGGGAGTTTTACTGGTTCATTAAGTTGATTGTCCAAACGCTTCAATATTAATTATAAGCTGCAGAAGGGGTAATTTTGTGTATTATCATTATGGATGTAAATCAATGTATAGGCTATTGTCTTCTCCCTTTAGATCCCTGACACGTCTATAATATAAAGTCAAACTCCCCTGACAATCTCATTTCTCTCTGAAAATAATCATGATTAAATGTTTGTTGGGGTGTAGGAATTGTAGAAGGATTCCTCTACTGATATCTACACTTTAATGCAACTAATTTGTAATCATATAGTCCTAAAAGCTTGTGACTTAAAGTGTTTCAGAGTATTTTTCTCCTGATATCTATTGGTATGGAGATATTTACAATATAATCTTTGTCGGGGGTAGAGTTTATTTATAAAACATTTACTAAATTGCAACCAGGCATAGAAAAAGATTCTAATGTTAGGTGTGAAAAAGAGTAAAAAAATAAATGCCAGCTTTTTTTTTTTACAAAATGATGAGATTACACAATACCAATCTTAAAAATCATTTCTATTTACAGGGAGAAAGTATATAATAGAAAATGAAACTAGTGTAACTTGCAAAATATATTAAAAATAAAAAAAATAGAAAATTAGCACAAAAAGTAGATTTAAGTAAATTAAATTTGTGTTGAATTTAGCTCTGGAAATGGTAGAAAATGATATGTCTGAAATACATCAACTTTCAAAACCTTTGTATTTATCTTATCTTTCTCATTTACACGCTTTCTTTAGTTCTATACTAGCAGAGGCTACGCCCCTAGAGGCCAAAAGATTTCTTTTTTAATTTGAAGATCAGATGTTTACCTAAAAATATGTTTTAGTTGGTAGATTATGTTAGTTTTTTTTATAGATTTCATTTGGGAGGGTAGTGGTATCCTTCCCCAAAATAGCTATAAACCTTCACAGGACCTTTAAAAAGCTACAGTGTAAAGGAGAACCATATCGGTTCGGCGGTTAGTGAGATCTTTAGGTACAGACAAATAGACACCCTGTTACTTTATTTTAAGGATAAATTTAATAGCGAAGCTACTATACAATTTTAAATATCCAAGCTACCATGTGTAAGAAATTGTAGGGGAGATTTTACATAGAGGAACAGGAAATTTTTATCCCTTATGTAAAGATAGGAACCTGATATTCCAAGGTATGATTCTTCTGGCAATTGATCATCTCCTCTATACCAAACTTGGTTCGTTGGTCCATTTTTATTGTTATAAGGTACATGGATTGAGAAAATTTAATACACTTAGCTGCTGTATAAGATAGAATCTTGAAATTTCTGCAAAGTAAACCTTCTTGACAGGCAAGGTATCATAACTGAATCTATTATCACTACTCAATTGTTTTTTTTTATTTGTATCGTCACTTGATATGTTGAAAAACATTTGGAAAGAAAGGAAGATTTGACCAACTAACACTAATAAATAGTTATTAACCTGCTCAAGACTATTCTATCTATTTATCTAACTTTAGCTGTGTATTCTCTTCTACAAATCTATCTGTAAATACTTTTCTAGTTATCAATTTTCTTACTTTTTGATCCAATCCAACTCCTCCCCCCCTCTCCCTCGTTTAAAGTTGAAAATAGAAGCATATATACTAAACAAAAAATAGATTGGAATACGCTGTGGTTTGATAACACATAAATACAATGTCTTTCTTAACAAGTGCAAGTACTCGATAATTCAAAAATACTTTAGGGGTGGGTTTGTTTAAGAGTAACAAATATATAAAATGTAAAATCTTCTTGAAAATTTCTATGAAATAAAATAAAGGTTGACATATCACAAACATGTTTAAATCTCAGAACATTCTATTTGAATTTCTTTTTTTTATATAGGAATTTGCAAGGGGTAGAATTGAGATTTAAATCAGTAAATAAGCTTATAAATATGTAAAATGTTTGCAAAATACCAAATTATTAACATATGGAGCAACATCTATAAATACATCAAAAAAAATATCAGTTTCGACTTAACGATATGGTTCGTCATCACATTGCTTCGAGTTTCAAAAAGTGAAGGTCAGAAATTTAACTAAATTTTCCACCTGTTTGAAAACAATCCTAGAATTTGGACCCCAGGAAAAGTTTTGACAAGTATTGAAATGTAGACGCTGAAATTGGAAACTCAAAGGGACTAATTCACAAAATTATTTTTTTAAAAGAATTTAATGTGTGTATGTGATGTCTGTCTGTCCACCAAAGGGTTAGTTTAGGGATATTAAGGGATAAGGTAATGGATGATAAGTAGATTTAAATCACGATTACGATAAACAAATTTGCTCTCTATAAGATTGCAAATATTGGTTGAAAAGTTTAGACACAACTAGTTTGGAGCTAGTCAATCAAAATTCCATAAAATTCACTAATTTAAAACATGGTTCTAAAACTTTGGGTTCGAATGTAATCTAAACTATGCAAGCATGTATAAAAAAAAAACAATTATATGTTGAGACTAATATTTGCTTATATCTAAGGAATTGTAAGTTGAGCTTTAAACCTTGTTTTATTACATAATGAAGAGAAATTTAGTCTAAAATTCTTAATTATGATAAAGAAGATATACTTTCCTACTTTTAATTACTTTTTTTGCTTTAGTCTCAAGAGATAAAGGGGAAATGAACATTAATTTTACTTAATACTTCTACATTTGAATTAATCTTTCTAGTAGTGGAACTACTTATATTTTGCATATTTTGGTCTGTTTAGCAGATTATTGGTCAGTATGTAGCCCAGGTCACAAAAGACAAGGTTGACCTCTGGAAATCTTAATTCTACCTATAGGAGCTTTAGGTTGACCGATTGTATAAAGGTATTTGTGGGTTGTACTTGTGTCCTACAGAAAAAATTGGTCGACCTTTAAAAGTTATTTTTGAACTGGGCATGTGCTTGTTTAAATTGATATATATTTGGTAATTGAGTTAGTTCTTTATCTTGTAGTCCTACATTTCCATCTCAGGCTTAGTACTATATATTGTTTTTATTTTACATTTATAATATGATAACACTAAAAAAGTGGTTTATTTAATTTCTTTATTTTTCAATATTCAATAATAATAGACTCACATACATTTTTAGTTTTTCAGATTTCAGAAGAAAATTAATTTATTTGTGAGCTTGTCAATTACTGGCAATATGTAACATGTGAAGATTATTATTTTGAGCAATAATTCATATAATTGTATCTACAAACGCTTTGATTTAGTAGTAATTTTACAAAGTTTTTTTACTCTATTAAATTTAATTGTAAGAACCAATATAATGTAGACAAAATTTGTTTAACTTTCTTTACTCTTAAAATTTATGAAGGGGGTTAATCCCCCCCTTTATTCCACTCCCTGACGACCCTGATAGTAACCCCCAATGTACAGTATAAAATACTAATAGCTTCATCCTTAGCCTCTAAGGGTTATGCCTCAAGAGGTATAATTACATCTTCTATTACCTACCCAGCCTCAAAAAAAAGGCGAATTTGCAAAATTCACAAAATGCGTTTAAATTCTTTAACAACAAAAAAAATTGGGGAGGATCTTTTTGTTTTTTTGGGGGGGTTTGAGGTGTCCCACCCACCCTCACGAAAATAGCTTAAAACCACCAAAGGAACAGTAGATATATTCCCTGAAGAGTAGAATCCAATCAGTAGTTACCAAGATCTTAAAGGACAGATGGACAGACAGACAGACATCAAGCTACTTTGTGATTATTTAATCTATAAAAATTTCTGAATAACTCCCTCCAAACTCTAAATATTTTTTGACGGTTTTATTCCCAAAGTGAGAGGAGGCTTCAAATTTGGGCAAATCATTATCATTAAGCAACAATTTACGTCAGGGGATAAAAAAAGTAAAAAATGTATTTTTTGGACGTCAGTTGAATTGTCAGGAATGTTTTTTTTGAAAAATCATATAAATGTTAAAATTTACTTATTTTTTGTAGCGCAACTACTCTTGGACTTCTTTTCAGTAAGTTAAAATGGAATTCTTTGGCTTCTAATTCAGATAGACAGCTATCGTTTTTTTTTTTTGAAAAAGTACATTTTTTTTAAGAATTACATTTTTTCGGCTGCTATGTGGGAAAATTTTATCGGGCACTAATAGTATGACATTTTTTTTATTCGTCTGTTATCTATAAAAACAGACATCTGTTTTTTTTCTTTATTCAAATAAAATTAATTTTGTTTCTCTGCTTCGCTATTCATAAATGTTGTTATCCTTGTTTATTATAGATTTAGTATTAAAAGATTTTCCGAGTCATCTATATTTTGATTAAATAATTTGATATAATAATTTTATCGTTCATCATTTTTTAAAGAAAACTGAAAGTAAAATCTAAAAAACAGACCTTCAATACTAAAACTAAAAAAGTATTAAGCTTTTTTTGTCCGAAGTGAAGGATCTCACTAACCGCTAAATCGATATGGTCCTTCTTCATGCCGTGAAGCTTCTTATATGTCCAGGGATGGTTTTAGACTATTTTACTTTTATGAAAAGTCTGGATAGGGTTTTAGGCTATTTTTCTGCCCTTCCATATCCCTTCTAATATAGAACCCCTAGATGCTAGGGGTGCAACCGCTAGTTTAATAATAATTTCTCTGTTTTAAGATCTACAATTCTTCAAATTACCTATACTTGTTTTATCATTGATTTTATACTATTTATTCAGACAATTCTTCCATCAGAATTTTCTAGCTATATTAGTCATAACTACATCAGGGAGGGAGAGGCCATTGGGCTATTTATTACACTAGTTCCAAAGTTCATATAATAATGTATTCTTATTCGTTAGCTTAAAAACTTTTGGGAGTTTTATTGAATTTGATTGGTTGGTTGATTTAGTTGTGTGTCCAAATGTTTAGCCACTAATTGAAATCTACAGAAGAATAATTTTGTGTATCATCATTGGGGATGTACATTAAACTATCGGCAATTGTCTTATCACTTTAGATCCTTGTAACTATATACACTTGAGAATTTAAGTATGGGGGTACTTAATTTACCCAACCCCTCCCCGTGGTTACTTTAGCTAGTGGCTGCGCCAATCCATCTCCAAAATAACCCCTTGTAAAAACTCAAGGTGTCAAAATAGAATGAAAAACTTTTTCAACTTTCATTTCAGGGAAATAGAGAATTTACGTTACCTTAAAAAATATATAAATAATTTCTTTGATTGTCTATATAATACTTTTTTATTTAGAAGCACAACTGCGCTATAACTAAGATAGATATGAACGTTGGTCCGTCCGAACTACTATAAAAGACTACACTCAAGTCTCAGAAATTTTATTCAGGGTATACTTTGGGTAAAACTGGTTTTGAAATGTAAATGTTTTTGCTTATTCCTTTATCCTTATTTCCCCTCTCAATTTTTCTTTAAAATAAATCGGATTCTTCAACTCAAATTGGTAACTTTACTTGACCAGAAGTAAGGGTGTAGGTTAGACCTGTTCCATAATCGAAATTTTTGGTGGTTAGCTTTTGATTGTACCTATACAAAATGACGTCATACTGGCCTACCATTGATCAATTAAATGTATACTGGCCTGCCATTGGTAATTTAGTCTGTGTATTGGAGCTAAAACCTTCTTTTGATTGTACCTATACAAAATGACGTCATAGTGGCCTACCATTGGTCAATTAAATGTATACTGGCCTGTCATTAGTAATTTAGTCTGCGTAATGGCCTATAATTGGTCATTTGTATTGTATGACGTCATTTTTTATAAGCACCATAAAGAGCTTCTTTTGTTGGTTTATCCATATGTAATAATGGTGACATCTTTGATACATAATTCAGTAAATTTATAGGCTAAGACAGTAAACCATCCTCAAGCCATCTCATACCTATAAGAAGCTATCCTAATATAGAAAACTCAATCGGTTCAGTAGTTGTTGTAATTCTAAGCTACAACCATAAAAACTTACTGCTTTTTGTAATAGGATAAAAACTATAAGATTAAAGACAAAAAATTCAAAATAATTGACAGGTCTATTTTCTGTGTGTGTGTGTGTGTGACGCGTGCGTGTGATTTCAGTTTGATGTGTATGCGTTTGGATTTAGATCAAAATGAAAATAGTTTTTTAACAAGTTTTCCCTATTTTTCCCACTTAACATTCTTTCCTTTTCCCCTTTTGTTTGGAACACTTTCTAAAGTTGGACTGTAATAAAATGCGGTTTCTCGAAATCATACGCGATCATACGCAATGTTGGAAGGGTGACGCAAATTTCAGATATTAGTTTTAGTGATTTTATTTGCTTATTTTCTATAAGATAAAAGTGGTGCTTGAAAAAGTATCTAATTCGCTATGATATAAAGGTGAATTTTTCTAAAATCGCGAAAATTGGGATCTGAAATTTTAGTCACCATTCCAACATTGTGCATGAAAGCGTTCGACTTCGAGAAACGGCATTTTATTACTGTCCATCTTTTCTAAATTCTTACCCTTCATCCCTATCTCGTATTTTTCTATCTTGATATCCATAGGATAAACGGATTGCTATTGTTTATCATTTGTAGGTTGGGTATTTAATTTTATGTTTATTCAAGTTGCGCTATAAATTAATATTATGATCCTTGTTTGTTTTGTAGTACAGCTAATTAGGGTATCTTTGTTAATAAGAATTGAGCATCTAAACACTCTACAGTCTCTTTACAGTTTTTCTGTACACTTTTTCACAAACACACAAATGCACACTATATGGTTTTATGGAAGCTTTTAAAGCCTTTTTAAACCTTTTATTTTTAACTTTATTTTTGGTAATATTACTTTTGTGTTGTTTCAATACAACTTAAATTATCCCCCAAAAAAAGTTATTTAGTATAGATTAAAACCACTGCAAAGCTATTTAAAAGCTTCTTTGTAAAGCATAGTAAAATTGATCCAGTCTATACTGAAACATTATTTCTGTATAATAATTAATTGTTGAATTAAATTAAATGAAAACTTTTGCTATACTGGTGCATTAGTTATTGATACACTTGCTTTTTCGTTTGTTTAAAATACTTGGAAAAGATTGTAACTCTTACATTACAAAACTTTACTGTTCATTATGTGTAACGTGTAACATGTGATCGCTGAGCTATGGACATCAATAATTTGGTTTTGTCAGAACACTAGGTGTAAGAATTC
Organism: Acartia tonsa; assembly: GCA_900241095.1. NCBI lineage: Eukaryota > Metazoa > Arthropoda > Copepoda > Calanoida > Acartiidae > Acartia > Acartia tonsa. The sequence continues at coordinate 1,679 of LS058450.1, read as the reverse complement.
TTTTGATCATTGGACAAAAACATTCAATTTATTTCTTAATAGTTTTCAGTTTTCTCAGTATAAAATAGCAAGAACCTTATCCGTAGAAAGATTTTGTGAATTCTTTAAGTTGATTAAAATCATAATCTGGATTTTCCATTAGATTGAATCCTTTATGTCCTTATTTTTCATGTCATAAAAGTAGATAAAAGCTACATGTTAATGAGTTGAACCTGTTTATCAGGTAAGGCATTTTTCTAGCTCATAATAACAATTATACACGTTGTAGCATTAGAAGTCATTTGATGAACGTCTTAGGACACAATGTCACCCTAGAACCTGTCAATGTTTTCACTGTGAACTTTGGTCATCAGGATTTATTACGAATATCATAATATCCACTTTTTTGGGAAGCTTTGGATAGGTTCTCGACAGATAACCCCCTGGTGGAAACATTGACGTTAGTGATGTGTTAGAATCTTAACATTATTGAGTGGCCTTTTTTTATTCTTTTCCTAATATATTACAACATATCTACTTACAGTTTTTGCAAGTTAAAATAAAATCGATTATTGCAGCGAAAAAATCTTTTATTTCTAATAAGTAATAGGTTAAAATTATTTTTATTGATCAAAAGGGTAATTCTAATACTTGAATCATACATATAAAACTTCTACCCAACCCTAGCTAAATAAAAAGTGAAAAAAGGGGGAAATTTGATGTGTCAAAAATGACCCCAGGAAAAATGTGTCCTTTTTGGCCAGGCCAAGCGTACAAAATGGAATCAATCTTTTGGTAAATTACACACTGAATGTCAGTCCAGGAAATCAGGGATAGATCTACAGCAGATAATTTAATGTACCCTCCAATTTGTACAATGTACATTCATGAGATTCCATCTTTTTGGTCTTTTTTTTGGGGAGAAGAAAGCAATGTAGATCATTTCCATCACCATTGTACCTTTCTATGACCGATACATTGATGTACATCCCCAATGATGATACACATAATTATCCCTTCTGTAGACTAAAATTAGGGATTAAAACGTTTCAACACTCAACTAAATGAACCAACCAATAAAAAATTATTAAAAGCCGTCAAGGTTGGTAAGCCAACGAATAAGAAAACGTTATTAAAACACTTTGGGGACTAGTGTTATAAACAGCCCAATGCAATGCCCTCTCTCTCCCAGAGTGCAATCTCAGATTTTATCCTCAAAATATGGCATCGCGTTTATTGGCTATTTGTTTGAATTTGAATTTCTTTAAAAAGTTTGAAAAAATCATCTCATAAACAGAATTTAGCAGGGAGGGAAAGGAGATTGGGGTGTAAATTATATCGGTACCCAAATTTTATAAACATTTTATCTCAGTCGTTCTTTTATTTAAAACCTTTGGGAACTGGTATGAATCTTGATTGACTGTCCCAACTCTTCAACCAATCATTTAATATTCATTATTGGGATTTACATTCATTTATCGCCTGGTGTCTTATCACTTTAGAACCCTGGAATTTAGGAATGGAAGTTCTGGGAAGTGGTATTTCCTAGATTTACAAATCCCCACAAAATTTCTTAAAATCACCAGAGAACTAGTCAAGTGCTGTTTTGAAGAGTAAAATATGATAAGTTAGGTTGCTAATTGGACATTTTTAACGTTAAAAAACATTCGAGTATTAACTCTTTTAACTGAAAAATAAAT
>LS058449.1:0-10043 GCA_900241095.1 Acartia tonsa | reverse complement strand
AGAATCTTTTTCTTTTATCATACGTGTTGCTTTAACAAATAGAAACAATGTACTGTAAAGCTGTACACTTATGGACTACCGTAGACAAAATATCGAGGAAAATGTAGATTGCATAATGAAGTGGTTCGGGGTTTAATAAAAATCAATTTTATCCATAATCAACAGCAAAAAAAACCATCATCATGGACAACATATCAGTAAACTATTATACAGTAATTATTTAGAAAATGGTATTCACGTCAGTGTTAAAAAAACCTATCCAAAAATAAGAACAAAAAGGTAAAGATGTAAAAATAATGCTCTATTCCTGAAGCTTTTCCGACCTATCCATGATTTTATATTTTTATGTTCCATTAAATTACATATATGAAGCTCTTTTAAGTTTATAAGAAAACCTTAAAAACTTGGCTAATGTTTAATAAAATACTAGTACATCTTTATTATACCTATCATAATAAAAAATTAAATAAGTAAAAAAATTATTCTCAAAGAAACAATTTCAAAGAATTTGAACAATGATCTCATTTTAAAAACTTGTTCTGACGTTATTTGCCTGATAGAAAATCTGAAGAAAGATCAAAAAGTTTTAAAATACATTTTTTTCTATTGACGCAAGTTTCTTAAATTCTAGCACTAAATGCAGTTATGAAATGCTTTTTTGATGTTTTTTTAGATGCGAATTTACTGCATAAGTCGCGTAATAAGTTTTTAAATTTGTCTCCAAGGAATTTAAAATCCATAATACTATTTATTACTGCCTGTCTGTAATACACTGTAATGTAGTTTTTAAGAAAAATTCAATAAGCAAAACTTCATTTTCCTGTCCATGTCACAAATCATTCATTTTAATTCTTTCAAAAAATAGGAGAAAATTCAAATTTATGCACGAGATATTTCATTTCTAAATTCTAGATGAAAGCTAAATTCTTCACGGATATTATAGAAAACTATTATTTACAACTATCTTGAACAGTTTTGCTTAGCATATAGCGCTAACACACTTTCCTTTTAATAAAGCGAAGCTTTTCTATCGTTAGGGTCGGTCCGTACGTCCGTAACGGATAGCTTTTTTTCATTAATTTAAGCATGTTAGAATTGTCCTATCGATTTCAAACTTTGCATGATGATTCCTGTAGTAGTTAGATATGCTTTAGATTTTAGAAAGCGTCGCAACTCTATAATCTTTACCAGAATGTCCGTTCGTTCATTTTAAACATGTTGATTTTTTAACTTTTTAAACAATTTCTTTTTATGTGATATAATCATCCGATTGATCTGATTTTTGGAGTACTGTTTCCTATAACAATAAGATATAATATTATAAGCGAAGCATCTCTATAATCAAGTCCGAAAAATGTCAGTATGTCCTTTTTTGCAACAAGTTTACGTATAATTTTGTCAAAACTTAGGTATATATTTATATTTTGTATACTTAGTTAATGTCCGTCTGTCATACAATTTCAGAGCTTCGCTTTTTAGGATATTGTCATCCTTGTTAGTTAAGAAATGACATGAAAGAGTTTTATAGTTTCTTTTTATACGATCTAATAATATTACATCAGAAAAATAAACCACACTACAGAATATGCTGCAACCATGAGAGAAAATGTTAAGAACTAAATTGTCAGACCCTAATTTGCATTTAAATTGATCTTTTCACCCGTAATTATGACCAGTGTGACTTGGCAAAATAATCCCACCACCTTCAGATAAGAATTATAATCAACAATTAGATATTGACAAAGAACAAAAACCAAAGGAGGGTTGAAAGTATTTCAAATAATCTTCAATAAGTTTGATTAATTCTTTACCAAAGCAGTTTGGAATATTCTATGAAAAATAATAAATAGCTTTATTGGTTTATTTTAAGGATGTTTAGTTAAAACCTGGATTCTCTATTCTGATAATTATAATGTGCTTCTTAAGGCCTAACCCTACTTTAGTACTTATACATAAATAATATTACAAGAGCAGCAAAAGAAGGGTGGATTTTTCTAAAATTTAAGAAATATTTGAGATAACAGCGGCTGTCGGGCTTTTTCGATTGTAGTACTTTTTAGTGCTGTCAATCTACAACAACAAATAGTTTTATTAACATGTTTGCAATTTGACTATTGCTGAACTGCTTCATTCTCAGGATCCTTGTTATGTAAAAAAAATAAGAATGAAAATCCGCCCGTTATCTGATTAAGTGACACAAAAGTTGTATCTTACTTTACGAAGAGGTGCACTTTAGATAACAGAGAATTGATAACTTTATATTTTTAGGAACAGATAGTATATCAACAAAAATACAAGCGTTGCTACTCTATAATTACTCTAAATTTCACCACTGAAGACTCTATGACATTCACTTCTTACTTAATGCCTAGGATTCAGAATTTCAAACATCATGGAAATAGGACAAGTAAAGGTTTTATGTAAAAATATCTGAAAAATCAATGCGAGACACATACGGACTTTTTAGTTAAGATTATTGAGTTGCTAAATCGTACCTAAATGTAATCAAGATGGAAAGTTGGATATCAGAAGGATGATTCTAATTTTCTAGTGCATATAAGTTGACAATTTCAGTAATTTGTTACTGGCTTAATGACGGTCCAATCATCCTTTTAGAAAAGTATTGCTTTTACAAATAAGCTTGTTTTGTAAAAATAATTAGATAAGTTCATGTTAATTGATATTAAGTAAGAAAATATCTTTGACTTATATGAGATTTTATATACATTAGAAAACTTCCCCTTAAAAAATATCCTTTAAATATTTTCATTCTAGAAATGCAATATATCTTCTCGTATTTGATGGATAAGCCTTAGCTTTGACAATATTATATATTCTATATGCATAAATACATCGTTTATTCACACAAAATATAATATAAGCTTTTGCATTTACACTGTCTTCGTTGAATAACTACAGTATAACTAGGGTATGTCCATATGTCCGACCGGACGTGAACGTTAGTGAAGAAAGTGCCAACTTAGATATAGGTTGTAAAAATGTGTGTGACGTAATTTTCTACTTAGCATTACTGCATTATTACTATATCTTGGTTAAGTGTTACTGTGACAAAGCCCAATCTGTACCACTTTTGATTCCTGTGACGTCATAAAATGTGGAAGATGAGAGGAGAAGTGGGAAAAATCCCCTAAAAAGAGATGGAGAATATGACGTCAAAAGTGGTGCAAAAGTGGTACAAATTGGGCTTCGTCGCTACTATTGTTTTAAAAGCAAAGCTTTTCTATAATTGGGGCCAGTCCGTCCGTTCTTAACGGTTAGCTCTTTTCGTAAACTTACTGTATCCTGTATTTACGCAATCTTGCAAAAAATTTATGTACAGTTTTGTTCATATTTTAAAGTTTGTATGTTTTCAACCTATTTTTTAAAAAAATACACTATTCTAAGACATGAAGATATATTTCGATTTTAGCAATCATTTTCAATTCTTTTTGTTCAGACTTACAAATTAATAATCTGTTTCAATTTCAGACACTTTACAAAAGTTATTGATTGATTTTCCTTCCTTTTGATAGTAGTGCTTCGTCATTATGGATATTGTCATCCTTGTTTATCTAACGTAAGAGTGTTAAATCTTCACTAAATAGACCACATGTAAAGTTTATCTTTAATATAATATTTACGTAAGTGCGTCAAAAGTTTTATTGCAAAATATACTGTAAGTTTGATTAAAAAATAATATACAGCAATCTTGAAACTTTATATGTGCCTCAAATTTGCAAAGCTTGCGAAAAATTTTGCAAGTTGCTGCAAAAAAAAACAATAACATACATACCAAAGAACGAGGCCTACAATTTTGTTGCCTTCAGGCCAGCTAGATACGTACCCACATTTATTAGGAGTGCAGCTACTCGAGTGTCAAGTTTGTCCGCAAGTTTTTAAAAAATGTTTTACAAGGTTGTTAAAGAGTAATATTGAAGCGAAATGTGTATTTTGATGTAAGCTTTTTATTTTCATATGAAGTATCTGAATTAACATCTTTCGGAAGTTAATAAAATTAATAAAATGGATGTAATCGTCCTTGTTTGCTTACCTATAATTTTTAGTCCTTCGGTTCTATCTCACACGCAAGTGTTACAAACTAGGGGAAATATTGTCGTTAATTTAGGTTGCTAAAATGAGACTCGTTAATTGGTCAGTTCGTTCATCCAGTAGGAGAGGAGGGGATGGTTCTTTATTATAGCCTGGTTTACTAAAGAAACTGATGAAATCTGATGTAATATTAAGTAAATATATATCTATTGAGTTAGGCAATATCAGTTAAAAAGAAGAGAGCAAAGTAGCTAAAATGGTAAACAGTTCTTAGGATTTTCAAATTTGATAATGTGAGAGTGCAGCGGAATTGAAAACACACCACTCAATGCACATAGCATACGGCTAGCATCTGAATAAAAGTGAAATCTCCCCGTAATTAATAAAATTAAGAAATGGATGGATAGATAAGCATACATACAGAAAGGGTAAATATCAGGAATCTAAAGGGATAAGACAATAAACTACATCACTTATGATGATTAACAAAATTCTCCCTCAGTAATTAAAAATATATGGTTGAAAAGTTTGGACACTAATAGCTAATCAACCAACCAATCAAGATTTAATAAATATTTTTAAGTAAATGAAAGGGCTTCAGTATCATTTACAGTCCAATGTCCCCTTCCTAAAATTATAAAATAATAATTACATGGAAAAATAGGGAGGACAAAAGAAGATAAATAACTTTTGCTTGATTCTGTAATTCTCGCATTCATAGCTAAAAATATTGAGGAAGACTGAAATTTTAAACTAATGTGAAATTCTTTCTTATCTCCTCCCTCTCCGGATTAATCAGCAAATTATTTAAGGAAAGGAGGAGTATTATTTTTTCTTAAGTTGCCCTATCCCTGTATTCCAATAACTCTTCACGAGCTATGGAATGACTAGACCAATATTGCAGGCTGATTTAATTTCTTATATTCAATTGAAGTGAAAACATATGAAATCCCAGTTTGAATATCAACCAGAGAGATGCCCATATAATCTTGTGTCTAGAACTATGATGTGATACGCTGCCGTTCAGTGTCAAATTTTGTTTGCCCTGAAAAGGGAAAATATGGACATTTTGCCTGTGTAAAATTGGGATAACTAGTTTTGGGTTAAAATGGAAGGCGCCATATTACCCTAAAACATAAACCACAACCTTTCATATATATAATATTAACAAATCCATTCTCTAACAAAACAAAAATTAAAAAGTTTCTCTATATTTTGACCCTTAAAAACTAAATCACATCCCAACGGCAGCCTATGATGAGAGGATAGGTGAACAAAATTTTGGATCTATCATTGCATTAGCCACGCATCACTGTGGTCTATAAGAGAACATTGCCGGCTAGTAAAATATATTTTGGAATAACCTTAATGCTTATTCAATAATACAAAACAAGAGTTAAGACTTTTTATGAAAAGAAATGGCCCTGATTAAACACTATAAAAAAGGTATTTTTTATAGTACAATTAAAATTGTTCTTAGGAGTTGTGTAGTGCCTTAAATCCATAAAATCAATGAAGGAAAAAAAATCATTTTTGTCCCCTAATTTGAAACCTGACCATTGTGTACTTGTAGGCCCTTGTATCAAAATTTCTATTGGTTATCATAGTTAATAATTTCTCTGTAACTATTTATTTTATTCAATTCAATTTATTGTATTGGAATTGGTTATTACCCATTCAATATTGAAAATTATTATTGATTTCACAAAAGTTGTTCATAGATTTAGAAAAAAATTGGTTGGACTATTAAATAAAAAAAATCCTCTGGATGCTTATAGGGGTGAAAAGCTAAATAAAATCTAGTTATTTTAAAGAATATTCTATATACGAAAAAAAATTAAAACCAATTTAAGGCCCACCTAATTTTGACATAAAATTAATTGACCATGTAAAATATTTCATGCATTTACGACTAATACCTAATTTGAGGTAGGCATTTTCTAAAAAATAATTCGTATAACAGGACAGACAAGAAATTATGACTTAACAATAAAATATTGATTGATTATCAATTACACTTTCTAACCAAAGTATCAACAGTGTATCTTCTGAAGATTGCAAAAAGCATGAAACTTTATGATTAAGAAACAAATTTAAAATAAACAAAAATGATAACATCCATAAAAGCGAAGCTCTGAAACGGAAGGATAAACGAACATCAATATCAGTTTTAGAACTCAATATTCAGAAAATAAATGTATAAAAAATTGGACAAAATTGTAAGTAAAAATTGAAAAACTGTATAAATACAGGATAATGTTGACGAACATTTTTAAGACTTGATCATAGAAGGGCACTAATAACATTGTACTTTGTTGTCCCAGGAATCAGTATTCCAAAATTTAGAAATTATAAAAAAATATCCTGTCTCAATATTTATTTTGATAATATATATCAATATCTCTATATCAATGGATAAGATATTTTATATCAGTTTTATATGAGTAATATTTTTATTGGTAAGGCTAATCTATAATTCCTCTGTTGGACCGTATTGAATTTAAAATGACATCCTATTATATAAAGTATTAAAATTTTTTGTCTGTTAGTCAAAAATTCAATAATTCATTTTAAGGAAACTGCACATAAGTTCCGGAATGTTTTTTTTATGCTGTTTTATTTTTGAATTTAACTCTTAGGATAGTTTAGGAATAATTTTCTGTCCTAGAGACAACCAGTAGTGTATTATTTGGGTTGTAAGTGGTTCCGTCCTATTTGTTGTTGTCGTTCTTGTTTTAAATGTTAATAAAAAACGAACCTTAACTTTGCCCGAAGTATTGAACCTATTTGTCCTTGTTATTTCAATATGTATCTAAAATATTTAAGGGCGTGCACATCATTTTAGTCAGGGGTGAGCAGGCGTAGGTAGTTAATACCCCGTAAACAAAATCTCAGGGGTGGTATATACGTTTTTCATGGGAAGTATGCCGTCATAAAATTGATTTTCCTTGTATATAGTCAGGGGGAGATTACTACCCCCCCCCCCCTTATATGCTAGCCTATCAAAATATGGACTAAATGCATTTAATGGCGTCCATTAAAATCTGCGGAGTGATGTAATATTTTAGATTTAAGATGGGATATAGGGATATGCCGATGGAAAATAAAGTAATTATCCGCCCAATTGAAAGCTTATAGCCAGTAAAGAAGATTGCAAACTAAATTCTATCAAATTATAATAAATAACATACCAAACAGTATAGAATAGGAAACTTACCTAAGAAGATTTTAAAGATTAATTATCAATATGATAAATATTACATGGTAAAAAATGACGAAAATTAGAAAAAATGTTTACATTGAACATAGAAAATGACGATCTGACAACTAAACTTCAGTTATGAAACTTTCCTATTAAGAAATAAGTAAAACAACCGTCCTATCCGTATATCCCATAATATTAATATATTGTGCATGATAAAGGATCATAAAATCACAGAGTATATGAAGTTTAAACAAATAAATAGACTACATGTGCGGCCAGCAAAATCTGGGACATAAATAAATCTGATTTGATCTGTTTGAGTTGATTAAATTTTTTTCACTTAGCAAGAAGGTTTTTTTTGTATGAAAAATAAGGGATATTGGGATAAGGCAATGGTGGACAAATTATTTTTTGTAGGAAGAGAAAAAAAAACATCAATCTAAACCAGATTAAACGACCCTTTTAATTATGAAACCATTATTTCAAAGTTCTTTCTGTTATGCTTTTTTCTAGTGTCAAGGCATTTTCCTTACTCCCATGACTGACATTGTAGTTTATGTTTATGGACCAAGGTATTAAGATCACATCATCCAAGCAGACTAGAAACCAACCAATCTGGGTTTGTATTGTAAGACAAAATTTCCATGTAAATTTCTTTTCTTATACGATATACAAGACATACAAGACTCTTAGGAGAAAATATTAAATATGTGTTTTAAAGATGGCTCTAAATTTTCAATAAATGAAAAGGCAGGTATCTTATTATGTTATTGATGGTATCTGTTCAAAGAACCCATTTTGAAAAGTTATTTATGCTGGTGTATTTTTCTACCAAAATCTATATAAGTATTCTCTGAAAAAAGGGTAGTAGGTTAGTTTAATTTATCGTTTCTCTCCTATCTTTGCTTCTAAGTCTAGTTAAATGTTACATTGCTTTGTACATATAAACATCTTGTAGTGTATTATGAGACAAGGTTAATGAGTTCTATCAATTTGGGCTCACAGTAGGAGAATATAAACTCTGCTGCCGAGCCTAAAATTTCACTAACGAAGACAAATATGTTTCATATTAATGTTATGTTATTTAGATATAAATGCTTAGTCAATTGTAAGGATAGACAAGTTATCTGACAAAAGAATACAATGGCCGAAAAATTGATCTACATCCCAATGTTGATACACAAAGTTAACCATTCTGTGTATTACAATTAATGAATGAAACGTTTTAACACTCAACTTAATAAATCAACCAATAAAAATTTAATAAAAGTCCCCAAAGTTGTTAAGCTATCATTATTATAAAACTTTGGAGACTAATGCATTAAAAAGCCCAATGTCTAAACCCTCTCTGCAAAAAAGATAAAACAATAATGGGGGCTAATGTTCTGGGCACTTTCAACAATCTAGCATTTAAAAAATATTATACGCTACTAATATTAAATTCCAATATTAAATATTAAAATTCAGGTCTGCCATGGTTTTGAGAAAAATAAATTTTACAACATCAAAACAAAAAGACATACTTTTGTGATGCATAAAACATTCAGGGATCCAAAGGGATAAGACAATGGCCTATAAAATAATGTATTTTAAGCCAACGAATAAGAAAACGTTAAGACTTTGGGGACTAGTGTAATAAAAACCCAATGTCCCCTGACACATGAAAACTAAATGTTTGTAATGGCATTTTAATGTTTAATTCAAATATCATAATACTACCCAAATAGTCACATTAAAAATTGCAAAAAAATGACAAAGAATAAGAGCAAGATGATTAGGAAAACGGGATTAAACAAGGATGACAATGTCAACTAAAACTGTAACTATGAAAAAAAATATATGATTTCTAAAAACTAAAGTGTTACTTATTATTTGCAATTTCTTTATACAAAAGCTAATCTAAAACTGGGTATTGGAAATTTTAGATTTTTGATATCTAAATAACGTGAGACGACGAGAATTTGCCAAGCCTAGATATTTTTAGAAACATAAATTTAGTTTATCCTTTTAACTATATTGGTCGGCCATTAAAGTAAATGAAAGCCAGGCTTCGCAACTTGCAACAAAAGGAGTAGAGAAGAGAATTACGGTGCAGTGTAAAATAACTCACGACTAAATGATGCCATCAAAAACTGAGATAATGACAAAAATCATAGGAAACTAAATGGTAGAATAACACTGATAAGGAAATTGATACTTTATTATTCATTGGCTTAACAATTTTGGGGACTTTATTGAATTCTGATTGGTGTGTTTATTGAGTTGAGTGTCCAAAGATTTCAACCACTAGTTGTAATCTACATAAGGAGTAATTTTGTGTGTCATTATTATGGATGTACATCAGTTTATCGGCCATTGTCTTATACCTTTAGATCCCTACAAATAAATCCGTGATTGTATCCTTTCATAAACAAAAGTATTTCGTTGAGACACTTTTTTATTTCTAGGACACTCTTTCTTGCCAATTTAGAGAGACAAAGCTTTTAAAAACTGCAAATAATTTGAAATTGCGGATTTTTATGCTAATGGTCTTTATATACTCATATTTCAGTTTCATTTTCTTAATCAGATTTATTTTCAATAAAAGTATTAATGTTTATTAATTAGAAAAGGAAAAAATGCACAAAATAATGTTTAAGAACATGTATGTACCTGTCCCTGAGTAGGTACCAAAGAATTAAAATTGGGCAATGACACTTATTTCTAGACAACTCGCCCGGGGGGGGGGGGGGGGGGGGGGGGGGGGGGGGGGGGGGGGGGGGGGGGGGGGGGGGGGGGGGGGGGGGGG
>LS058448.1:0-10043 GCA_900241095.1 Acartia tonsa | reverse complement strand
TTTTTTTTAAAAACTTAAATTACTTAAAAAATAAGAGGTCTACAAAAAAAACGATTGCATATCTGAATTCTATGAAAAATTTTACATCTACTACTTACTAAAAGCACCGGCTAGCTATCTTAAATAAAAAGCAAAAAAGTTAATACACCTTCTTTATAAATTTAACCAAGAAAACCAAAGTTGTTCTTACAGGCAATTTTTTTACAAAGTGCAAAACTGATCTTTTCAAATTTTCAGTGGAGGAGTTTCACCTTTCTGGGCTGGCAATGATTACAGTACACAGGTATGTTGATAGCTATAACATAGGGGTGAAATTTCTATATTATAGGTTTAACTAGCAGATATGCCCCTAAAATCTAGGAGAATGTACTCAAAGCGCTAGACAGTGATCAAAAAAAATATATTAAAACAATTTAAAGATTTAAATCTCAGAATGAATAAGCCTAAAACAATCACTGTAACTATGGAAAGCTGGCCTTTAAAAAAGCTTAATACATTATAGAATGGATAATGAAGATAAAATATCATTTCCTTATCTACATTACAGAATGTAAAGTGCTGAATTGAACAAATATAATAAGGTCAGATCAATGAGAGCTATTAACTTTCATCATGCAAGCAAAAAAATAATTATAAACAAAAATGAAAATAAAAATGCGCAAAAGAGCACAGCAAAAATTACCACAAAATCAGAGATAAAAATGTAATAAAACAAATAAGGGGAAGTTAAAAGGAATATGAGGAAAATGCAAACAAAAGTGATTATGTCTAATATTAGCAATGTTTTAAAGGAAATAGAAGGTGTTACGTCTTTTTAAATAGGAAAAATAAAGGAATGCATTTTTTTTATACAAAAGAAAAGGACTAAATTTATTCAAAATTTGGGGCTTTCCCACAAATTCCCTCGCAATCATGGACCCCCTCCAACCTCGTCATTTTTAAAATAAATTGATAATATGGGCTTGTTGTTTTTTTAAGCTTAAAAATCCTAACCCTCAGGGGCCTATAACTAAGAACAGTAACCACGAAGGTCTACAGTACCTTATATAACCTAACCAAAAGAAAACTATAGATACAAGACAAATTACCCCTCTCCCCCCCACCCCTATTATTTATTTCATTTAAGAGAGGGGACTGTTCGTACCCGACTTAGAACTCTCAGGGAAACTATAAAATTCTGCATGATAAAATAAAGATATTAAACAATGAAATGGTAAAAAAAGGATACAAAAAATTATTCCCTAACTAAAATGAATATAAAATGGAATGAAGTAGGAATAAATCAATTGTGTAAAAACTGCACCTAAAAGTTTTGTTCTTTTTAGAGAAAAGTAATGAAGGGACTGTATTCATTGGATATCCAGCAATTTCAAGACATTTCAGAGGTAACAATTTTTCTTCAAACAGTTTCATTCAACTTATAGATAATCCAGGGAAGGAAGGGACATTGACACTGTTATTAAACTATTCTTCAAAGTTTATAATGACGTTTTTATTCGTGAGCTAAACAACTTTGGATACTTCTATTGAATTTTGATAAATTCATTCATTACTTTGAGTGTCTAAGCATTTCAACTACTAATAGTAATCTACAGAAGTGGCAATTTTGGGGATGTTTATTGATTTATCTAGCCATTGTCTCATCCCTGTTCATCCATTTTATTTAACAAACAGGAAAAATCTGTAAATGCAAGTTCAGGTTTCTTTTAGATTATTGGAAGATAAAAAGTTAGGGATTTAGAGACTTTTTAGAATTACCAACCAAAATGGAAAAAATGTTTGTAGCCACTTTTCTTATCCTTCTTTTTCCTAAAACCTTCAATTGGCAAATCAATAACAAGTTTAATGTTTTGTAAATAAAAAAAAAAACAGTTGAGGGCTATGTAGTAAATAAGGATATTCCCAAAAGAATAGGTTTGGAATTGAAAAGAGTTAGATTGTAGAAAAGATTAAGTTATAAAAACAGTGTATAACCCTTTTCAGTCTTTTCATCCAGATCTAATTGAAAAATCAAGGAAATATAATCCAAAGTTTAGTCTAACAAAAACATTATCATATCAAATTATCATTCTTTATTGAAAATTAATGTTCTTCTTTTCCATCAATTAGTAGCATATTATATAATGATAAAACATGTGACACAAACATGAACTACATTAACATGTCAATATTAATTAGGTCAACTCCCCTCATAGATTCATGGAAAAGAAATAATAGGTAGTGGTAGTAGCAGGATGTGCAAATAGCTCTGTTACAATATATTTAAAAACTGAACTGGTGGAACTACTATTATAAAGGAATCTTTGTTATGGTCTTGGTCAGGTTTTAGTCTATTTTATTGGGTTGGCAGTTACAGGAAAATGAAGCAAAAAGAGAAACTCTACTCACCCACCCCCCCCCCTCCCTCTTAAAAAAAGATATTGAAGCTTGGTTGTTTTGTGTTCAGTTTCACCAAGGGTCAAAGCAAACATCAAACCATAAAATAAAAATAAAAGCAATTTGTATTTTTTAACCAGGTTACTAATCCACTAAACTTTGATGAACTGTAGGTAAATGTGTGTACTATAAAGAAATTAATGTTTTATTAAGAGGAGAGTCAATTTTTTATGTTTTTAAGTAAAAAAATAACCATAAGAGGTACCCAATACCCATGTTAAGACAATCTGTATTATATGTTTAGTGGCTTTACCACTATCCTTTGAGGAGCTGATATAAAATGTCTTCTATAATATGTACAATGGTTTAAGTACTTTATAGAACTTCTTAGCAGTGACAGATGACCTTTTTACCCCCTAGGGGAAAATAGCTTAAAACCATAACTTAAATAGGCAGATTTCAATCAGTCCAGGTTTTATACTTTAACCAGATACACATTATCAATATATTTCCTTTGGTAGATTTACTTCTCCAGCTATGAGCATCTACATGACACAACGATTCAATAAATACTGTTGAACCGTCCTAATTCAATTAAGCATATTTTCTAAACAACACTACTCACAAAAACAGCCATTGTCAAGAAAATTTTTCTTAATCAGAAAATTCCTTATTTTACATGGTAATACAGATTACAAGTGTCCCTTCGATGTATAAATGCTTTTGTATTCCAGAGGGAATAATAATGTAAGTAGGTGGATTCTCTACCTTCTAGTCCTAATTATAAATCTAATAATTGTAGTATCATAATGACTGTTCATCTATGTATGTGTTTATAAAAAACATAACATAATTTGTATTTGTAATACAACATCTCCTAACTTATTAACTGAACTAAACTTAAATAATGAAATTTGCTCTACAACCATAAGTGGTATAAAAAACATTTAAAAATAAAAAAAAAAGTTATAAATATGTTGCTATAAGAAAGTATTATAAAAACTATTTAAAAGTTTTCAATGGATAAGCTACTTTACAAATGTGTCTATCATACCAATAAGCATCCAGTAAATAAAGAAAGTAAGTAAAGAAAAAATGCAATTTACCTGTATTCTATTATAAAAATAAAAATGATATTTCAATTTCAATTTCAAGACCAATTAGCACTTTCTCATCTGATGTGTGATATTGCAAGGTTTTGTAAAAGTTATTTATCACATCTATAAGGTACTTCTTTCTACTTTCTGCAGATAATAAATGAAAAATTGGTATTAATTTTATGATTTTTATTTTAATAAACATTGGACAATTGTCAGTAATACGATGCTATACATGATTTTTTGGAATAACTAAGAAATAGTTCTAATCCAGTGGAAATTTATTGGTTTTGATAAAGCCATGCTGAAATAAACTTCTTTTTAATGTACATCTAATGTATTTATTTTCAGGATGCAAAGAATTTGCTGACCTCTCTACTTCGAGTACCATCAGAGAAAAGATTATCAGCTTCTAAGGTTAATTGGCCAAAACGTTTTGTTATTCCCTATAGGCTGTAGGCCAGGGCTAACAAAACTGGTATTAATTTTCAGTTTTTAAAAATATAATTGTGGAAAATTGTCTGTTACATGGTCTATACATGATTTTTCAATGTTGCTTAGAACTGGTTCTAATTCTAATCCAATTAATATAATTTGGTATGAAAGCCATACTGGAAAATACATTTTTTTTAGATTTCTCGATCACTTTGTTTCTTAGTAGACAATTTTAGTTAAACTTAAAAAAAGGTATATTGCGTTACAATTATTAAACAGACCTGTTTAAAAATCTTTTAATTTAAATCAAATGCTATTAAAAAATATCTGTAATGCTCTAAACAATGCATCATATAATGCAAATTTAAAACCTTTAACACCAAGAAAAATTTTTACTGATGTATGAAAATCTCATACTTAATAGAAGATTTCAGATAATTACATATAAACAATTATAACAGATGTTAAATACTGAAGTTGGAGTTAAAATTTGACCTTGCTATCACTTGTCTTAGTTCATTAATTTCAGGCTCTTAAACACCCCTGGTTGAGGTTAGACAATGGTCTGGCTGCTGAGTTGAAGGAAGCTAAAGTGAACACAGAAATGATGAAAAGATACACAGCAAGGTAAGACATAGCCTGTGACTTTAATCTATCAACTTTCCTTAAAACATTCAGTAGTAATGAAGGGGGATTATTATATAAGCCTTGGGTTAGGTTAAGTTGATCACAAGGTATATACCCGTAGGGTTGGAATATGTGGTTCTATCCATTATTATAAATACAAGACAATCTTTTTATTTTATTTTTCACCCTTATTACATGTCATTGCAGCTGTATTACTGAAAAATGTAATATTTTGAAGAAAACAGAAAACTTAAAAAGAATTTTAATGTAGGTTAAATCCTTTTATATCCCACCAATTTTTGGTTAAATTTAGACGTAGTAAAACTTCATAAAACGTGTTTAAGAATTTCCTTCTCTTAAACAAGGAAAATTTTATTATTGCATTTTTGTCACATTATTCTTTCTTATTAAAAAGTAATGAACAGAAAAATAGACCTTTGTATTTTCTTCTATTCAAATACCTTTAGATCTACTATTTGCTCTATTTTATACATTATAGACGTTATTATTACAAAAAAAAATTGCTCCTATGCATTTAACAGACTGCGTAGTTACTGTAGTCTTCACTCTTTTTTGTGACTGGCATATTTTAATTGTTTTGATTTAATAACCAACAAGCAGTCATTCTTAAAAATCTGTAAATGACAAACAGATTTACAGTTCTGGAAAGAAGCTGCGCTGCCATTGAATGTTTGGAATAACCGGGGAACAAATATTATTGTTGTGATTCATCAATATATTTCTCATGCTATCAATAAGGTGTCCCCACAGTTATGCCAGCTTTATTAATTTTATCTTTATTAACTTTATGATCAAGTGCAGTTTAGGATAAATTTTCCTTTAATCATTTATCTTTAAAAATCTATTAGCCATTACTTAATAAAGCACAGATATCTCGCAGCACACATAAATGCGCAAAATAAACTTTCCTGTGCTTAATCAGATCTTGGCTTTTGGAGTTAGTCCTTACCAGGAACATTTTTTTACTGTTAAATGAACCATACTCAAATCACAAACCCTTTCATAAACAATAAAAATAAGTTTAAATTTTTTATGGGAGTGGGTTTTATTTTACTTTTTGCACAAAAGAAGGAATACCTTTTCGATCAGTGTATCAGTCATATTCTAAAACTAGACTTCAGTCTAGACAAACACGGGTAGGGAACACATACTCGGAAAAACAGTAAAAATATTGAAAAAAAAACAAACACAACTATAATAATATCTGCAGTGATTAAAGTAAATCTTTATGTATGTAAAGGGAAAAAGGAAATTTTATAGCATTTTTTTAATAAAACATTTTCTGTAATGTAAAATTCTTAATATTCAGAATTCTTGTACATTTCATAGGATAAATAAGCTTATAGTAAAACCATTGGTATAGTAATAGGCAAAATAACTAAATTTTAATTAATTTGTACAATGTAGTTTATTAAAATCATAAGCAATTCTAAATGAAAAAGTTTTCTGTCTATTTTGGTTCTATTTGGTTCAGAGAAGGTTTTCAGCTATTTTCGAGTGGAAAGTTTATTATCATTTTTATTTTAACCCTTATCCTATGAATTAAGATACAACCACTCCAAAGTCAACGATAAAGTTACCTTTAATTTAGAATTTGTATAGCAAAAGCCAAAAAAATACACATAAAAATTAAGGTACAAAAATTCTGACTTTGGTTCTATAGCAATATTACTTATGTCTTAATCCTTTAATAATAGTCTATAGAAGTAATTATAACAAAAAACTACAATATCCTGAACATTTTATATTATTGGCCGAATATTGTGAAGAAAAAGTCTGATATTTTTAATGAATATTCAGAAATTCATGATATTCGTTTTGAAGTTTTAGATTCAGAGCTGTTCTAATTTAGGTTATTTCTGTATTTCTGTCACTCCCTTTGTCAAAGTGAATAAGGATGATATACATGTACTTAATGTATCATGACACTACATCATAAAAATAAGACTTTGTTCAAGTCATATTTGATGGTCCTGCTCTCTATTTTAATCTGACTCTATACTCAAACAAACACACCCAAGCTAACAATAACATAATTGTAAAATTTTTGTTTATGTATGAGTGTCTACCATTAAAACATTAAACTACAAAATTATCTCTGTTTTCACCGTTTACAGAATACAGATCCTTTAATGAAGTATCCTTATAAAAAAAAGTAACAAGATGTCTATCGGTCTGTGTGTACTGAAGAAATTTTCTAACTTCTAAACCGATATGGTTCTCCCTTACAATGTAGCTTCTCATAGGTCCTGGAAAGTTTTAGAACTATTTTGAGGGACATACTCACCTCCCCAGAGGCCTCTAGGGGCGTTACAACTATTTTTCTTATAAAACAGCTAGACACACTTTGTTTTTCAAATAATTAAATATCAATATTTCTATCCTAAAATTAGATTTATTTAAAAATAAACTTTTTAAACAAATTTCTGAGAAAATTAACTGACAAAAAGCAGAGACAGACGGAAATGCTTTTGGTAGACATAACTTATTATTGGATAAAACAAGAGTATAAAACTTAATAACATGAATTAAAATGAGACTTGAATTAATGAACTGAAGGTCTGAGCACAATTGTATTTATAAGAGTTCAGAGTTGTGTATGTATATTTCTGGCTGCCATAGGTTGACTAAATAAAGTCTTAGCTTCAAATTACTGTCTTAGTATCTGTATGGCATTTGCTGCAGTTTGTTCAAAATATGCTTTTTTTAAATGCAGTAAGCGACTGGTATTTATTCCATCATAGCCGTTTTCTTCAGAATAAAAAGTGATAATAATCTCCCTGACTTAAATCTAGTTATCATTAAGGAATTTGTTCAAAGAAAAAGTTCAATAAACGCAATGTTAGTTATCTTTTCCTGTCCAATAATTTAAAACCATTTTTCTGGAAAAATTAAAATTCATGTATTTATTTTATTATCTATAAAAAGACACATGGGCAGCCATGCTACTTTTCATTAAATGGCTGTCTTTTGGAGGAAAAAATAGACTAAAACCAACCCAACAAGTGCATCCAGATGGTTCTTTTAGGAAAAGTTTTCTTTAGCCAAACTATCCCAAACTGCATTAAAAAAAAATATATGATATTTATTCTAATTTAGACGTCACTGGCTCCTGCTTAGATATACGATCAAACTTCTGGTTGGTTGGTCCAGATCTGATAGATCGGTAAGTATTTTAATGCCACATTTTCTTGACTTTGTTGTGAACTTTATCTGTTTTACTTTGCATTATCCTGGTAAAGCAAGGATTTGGAGTTTTGGCCAAAGTTCTGACAAAATTCTGTGTTCTTGTAAATACTTAGGTATTAGTTGAAACTCAAGTGAGCTGACCAACTCTTTTATTTTCAAAATCCTTTGTTATTAAGTCTTGAACTGTGCAAAATAATGAGTTGGGCATACTTATTGGTAAAGTAATATTGAAGTCAAGTACTTGATGGACCAATGATATTTTTTATATTTGTAGTTTGATGCAATGTGATTTCTACTCAAAACTGACACATTTTCCAAAAACAAGCAATGCATTACCCTTTGTCCATCATTCAATAATCTTCTTCAATTTTAACTAAAACTAAACCTAAGACAAAAATGTTGTACTTTACAAATATGAAGATCTGATAATAATCACATATCACAAAGATCTTTGTGTGATATAAAATACATTCCAAATATTCTAATTTATATTCTGTGCACTTAAATAATTTTGTCTCGAAATTGCTTGGATCATCAAAGATTAAAGGCCAGGTAGTTAATTCTGAACTTGGTCCAGTAAAATGGTAGCCAGTTGATGGGTTTGGTCAAATGGGAAAGTTTTTGCCTAAATTTAGACTTGCAACTATAGCATTGCTTTTTCTATGGAAAATTATGCTTGTGATCAGTAGTATGACTTAGGGAATGCCTTAGCTGATTAAAAGTGCATGACTACATGTAAGAGTAATATGAAGGAATAGGAAGAAATATGAGATAAAAAAAAAGCCTGTTTCGCGCCAATATTATCAAGTTTCATAAAAATTCTATTTTTTGTGCAATAGAGCACAGCAAAGGATAAAATCAATGACTGAAAATAATTTTCAAAAATTTGAGGTATTTAGGGGTTAAACAATTGATAATAACATATAAAAACAAAAAATTCCCCTTTTTGATTCAATTATTGGAGGAAATGTTTGGTCATTGATAATAAATTTGTACCAACCAATCAAGATTTAGGTACTCAACATTTTAAGCCAATGAAAGAAAGAACTTTTTAATTTTGAAAGCCAGTAAAACATTCTAAAGTTCCCTCACAGCTTGTAATGCAAGGATAATAAGTGACTGTTCTCTTAAACTGTTCTATGTTTTAATGTAAGAATCAAAGGATACCTATGAGAAATTTACATTTGATACTAATAATTTAATTCAATGATTTTCAAAAATCATAAAGTACAATCGTATATTTGAGAAAAGGGGCCTAATGTTAGGGTTCATTAAACTAGGAACAAATAGTTATAAAACAGTAATAAATCTAAACTTATTAAAGGAATATCTTGTTTCTGATCCAATTTAATATTTTTCATTATATAGAGTAACAAGACACCCTTGTGCAAAATCACAAATCGTCATGTCTGTTCTTCATATGTACTGATTGTTATTTTTTATATTAACAATGTAAGTTTTTATTGATAAGAAAAGTCTTTAGAATAAAATAAAAACTGCACTAATTATTGACAAAATCTTTCATGTTAAGAATAACAATGAGAGCCCAATGGACAAGATCATCAGTCATCATATGAAGAAAGCAAAGCTTAAAACAGCATTCAGGTAAAAATACAAGAAAGATATGGTGCTGACATTTCATAATTAAATTACTATTTAAAGAGAGGCTAAAGAAGTCTTAGTTGTAAATCTGATAGCAGTGGGAAAAATATTTATACATGAAAAAGGAATTCTATCAGGAATATAGAGATGGGACAATGGATCTCAAATTTTTTTTTCTGGCTGATTGAATACTAAAACCTACGCAACTTTTCTTAATTTGCCTAATATTGAAGATTTTGGAGATCAGCGCGAATAATGCCGCTAAAACAATTATTCCCAAAGCAGACAAAGAAAATCTAGTTTGAATAACGTTACATTATACCAGTTATTAGAGTAAAACACCAGAGCTGAGGGAGAAATTGTTAAATAACTTTATTTCTCGTATTCATTCGAATCCGGTGGATTAAAAATTCTAGTACCAGCTGTTTAACAGCTAGAATCGACTAAAAAAGGCTGGTACAAGATATACAATGCCAAGAATATCAATTTTAGACCGAATAATGTAAAACTATCATTCAAATAGTTGATTCCTCCGTAATTAATGATGGATTTGCCCTGAAAATAGCCAAAAACTGGCTTAACGGCTGAGCCGCAAGCCGTTATTTTTTCCAACTTTTTATTCGATTTAGGTAAAATAGACCTACCAAGGATTACTCATGCAAAATTTCAGATCGAAATTCGAATTCTAAGTGCCAT
>LS058446.1:0-10045 GCA_900241095.1 Acartia tonsa | reverse complement strand
AATGTCCCCTACTTCCTTAGCATTTTCCTCAACATTGAAAAATTTTTCATTTTAATTCCATTTCATGAGTTTGACCCATAGCTTACTTATGAGCTAACCGTATCTCACAACAATATAATTAATTGTTACAACACAAATTTTCATGGAATTTTTTAAAAGCGTGCTAGGCTCTTAAAATTCATTTTTCATTTTTGAGGCCTCTAAATTTTGAAAATACTATGTGCTCCATTCAAGGATGTACAAGTGGGAAAATAAAGGAGTGTTCTCCACTCAAACGAATTTTTGGATAAATATTAATTTTTTTTCACCCCCCCCCCCATATAAAGGAGGAAGATGGTGCAAAATATCATCCATTAGGGCCAAAACCTATGATAACTACAAAAAAATCAACAAACTTCAAATTTATGGGTTTTACCCCTATAAAGATTTTTACCTCAAAAACAAAACAAAAAAAAAACTTGGACGTCCTCGGCAACATTTCTATTATTCGTTGATTCGTTGTTCCAAACCACCAGTGTCAAAACTTGCGCAACCAATGATTCTATCTTGCGAAATTTTGTTAATCAATACTAAGGGTAAATATAACATTTTTTTTTACTGTCTTATCCTTGCACAGTGAACAAATATAAGTTGGGGGAAGAACCATTCAAGAATTTTTAATAATAAACAAACAAATTATTTGGAGCTGAGTAAAAGATTTTTTTAGGACCATACCTCGATCTTAGAGGAGATATACGTCCGAAATGATTTTTAGCTTTTACTGTTTTTACTAAAATTTTACTTTTATATCTTCTTAAACTAGATTCCTTCTCTCAAAATAAAGAAAATGAAAGAAAGAAATCCAATTGCTTTCTTGATTTTTAAAGAAGTGATAATAAAACCTATAATTATCATATTTCCATGTAATAAAGGGCTACTCATATATTGGTTTATAAAAAAAGATGTTACTTTTATTCCTTAAAAGCAAAGTTAAAGGAAATACATTACGATTGGTCCATAAATGTCTATCCCTAATCTAAAGCGATACCTACTGAAAGACAGAAATAGGAAAATTTTAGAGAAGCTTCACTCGAAAACGTAAAGATATTGAAATACCTAACCCCATATATAAAAAAATATGAAATCTTAGAGTTTCTTTTGATTTACCACATCGATATAATGTTAACGAGGAATGAGAAACTGTCCCAATTTTGTATAACTTTAGCGGAACAAGTTCCAATTACGTCATATTCCCGAAAAAGGGAGGGGGGGAAGAAAATCTCTTCAAAAGAGATGGAAAAACCCCCTTTTCTCCCATCTCTTTTTTCTTCCCCCCTTCCCTTTTTTTTCTTTCCCCCTTCTCTTTTTCGGGAAAGAAAAATATGACGTAATTGGAACTTGTTCCGCTAAAGTTATACAAAATTGGGACAGTTTCTCATTCCTCTGAACTGCACTTGATCCAAAATTTATATACAAAAAAAGAAGAAATCTATTAAAAAGAAGAAAATTATAGAGAGCATCTATAAATATCTGAATTATTGATTGAATGAATTAGTCAATGAGGGATAGTGATTAACTCATTGTGGCAGAAAGGAAGAGGAATCCACGTAGAGATGCTTCGCACCAAAAACTTGCTGAAACAAATTTGCTTTAAAAGCAGGAAATCTATTAACTTTTAAACTCAATGTGTCACTTTGATAACAAGTGAGTTTTTTAGTTTTCTTATTCTATTCAAAACATTGAAATTAAGTTCAGTTTAGACCTCAATATGATGTGATTTATTGCATAAGATTAACTATAGAAACTCTCGAAGATATATTACCCTTTTCTTATTTGTAATTGGTCAATAAGCTTCCCAATCCGTCACCTTATTGACCAATAGCAACGCAGTATTGGTCAACACTTATTAACGCATGGAATTTTGTTTACAAATTTCAGAATTTTTCATAGTGTCTGACTTCAAGAGTGTTTCTTTAATATAAGATTTTTTGAGTCATAGATATAAGTTAAGATTAATCAGCTACTAAATGATAAATGTTTAGTTCGTCTGAAGTTCAGCAGCAAAGCAACTTTTTAGGCCAGTTGCGTTTTTCTGATTGTTTGTTACGTTCAAATGTTTTTTTTTCTATTCTATTTTTCAAAATTTGATTATGATATCACTTGAAATCTAGGTTCATATCAAAAATATCCAAATATTAGTTTTTATTGTCGTACTCGTTGGAAAATAAGCTCTTCTAACGACACATGTCAACATTAAGGAAGTAATATAAGCCATGTTCTTGATATGAATCATATATATTTCATATTAGCATGTTTGACAAATTTTTTTGAGAGATTAATATTTGTTTCATTGAAGGAATACTGTCAGGCTACACAAATTAAGATAATTTAGAAAGAAATATTTACTTTGGCCTAAATTCAGAATAAATATATTTTCAAATGAATAGAGACAGTTTTTAAAAAAAAATTCTCAGGTTCTAAAACAACTATTTTTTGGTATGTCTGTCCAGTTAGATCTTGTAAATAGCCGGAATATAAGAATACTCCTCATAGAACACAAGTTTTAGAAAACCTGCAGTTATAAAAGCCCACCAAAAGCTTTGCTTTTGATGAGATTAATATTATTCATGTGACCGTTTCATTAGTAAACTAATGGGACCATTTCTATATAAATATATACTATATTCCATATAACAATGATGACATCATTTGTAAGTAGCGAAGCCTGTGCACAATTTACCAAATAATATATGTATATATCTCTCAAGGCAGCCAATAAAATCAAAAGAATTTCCTAAATCGCAATGTTACAAAACACTTACACACTAACAAAAGAGCTATACAGAAGATGTGCATTTGTCTTATAAATCTTTCCAAAACATCTAGAAACCTATTGGTTCATTAATCTGCAGATTATTCATTAATCAGCCCTATTACTCTATTCACTGAATCAATCATATTATAGATAGAAAAAAATAGTTTCAGAGATGCTTTGCTCCTAAAACTAGATAGCTAGATACTATTTGTGATCATTAGTAAACTAATATGTACATTTCTATGGTCAATATTAATCTACATAACAATGCCTCTAACCCATACAAATTATTTGTGTCCCAAAATTTCCGCCTAAACATTAAGCGCAGAGTTCTGCTACTTGAAAAGCAAATGATCCAAAATGGATTTTTCTATATTTATCGGTCATTTGTTGACTTTTAGACAGAAGTCTAAGATTTTAATTCTAGAGACATCCAAATATGACCAGGACCAAAAGACAACAGGTATTTTTCTCAAAAAGAGGACGAGACACACCATATTATCTTTATCGTAATTAAGTAGCTGGCTAAAATAACGATTCTCCTTATCCAACCCCTTTACTCCATCCATCCCTTCTACTGGATGAACGAACTAACAATAAGTGATGTCCAAGTTAGCAACCTAAATTGACCACAATAAAAAATATCCACGCATATTTATTATCATTGATCTAAAACACATAAGTTACCTAGTATCCTGCGTTGGCGGTTCTATAAAATGGTTTTAGTGTATGTGATGACACATTAAATGATTTTGCCTTTTGTATTTTCATATAAATACATATTTAACTTTAATCCATATGGTTTTCTGTTCTTTAAATTTTCTTCGTGGATATAAATCACAGAACAAACTCTCATGTATTTCATCCAATTAATAATCATATCTAACTGTTGGAAAAGTTTAAGGCCATAACTCATGGTATTTTATAAACTCTGTCTCAAGATAACTTATTTTCTTGGTTAAACAAAGTGTATGAAAAGATAAGGAGATGTTTAGTAAAATTGTAAAAACTCAAAATATTGGTCTAAATTTTAGTTTATAGAATAAATTAAAGTATTAAAAATGGAATCTCTAGCTTTAATGATAATAAAATTTAAAGTTAACAAGTAATCTTATATGTGTAATTAATAGTAACTAATAATGAATAAAAGACAATAAATCAGAATTAATAAGCTTGTTAAAAATAATCATTTAACGAAATAATTCATTCCAATGTAACTAATAATTGGAAATTGCTCAAAATTAAAAACATCCCTACGAATTTTATTGTATTACAGATTAGCTAACCTATTTTGAATTCTTTTGTAAATATTCTCCTGACAAATGGGCAAACACTCCAAACTTCCTTTGCCTGTACATCAACAATGCAATGATTGAAATGAGCTTTAGCTGGGTTTTGATTTTACATTTTTATTTATTTATAGTTTTGCTACTGTTAGATGCTGTTTTTAAAAAACGTCTTTATTAGCAAAAGTTAGTGAGCGACAAACTAGGGTCAATATTATCAAATACAGCTTTGCAAGTCAAATGATGAGCACACGTTGGAACTAATATCTGAAACCTTCACCAAATCCACAGAAATCATAAATCCATATAAAAATACACCGTAAAATTCAGTCTGAACCAAACTGAACCATACTAAAAGCGGTAATATGGTTTTTCTATTGTCTAGTCTAGTATGGAACATACTGGCAAAACCCTCTGCAGACAGGTTGCGTAACAAAAGGTTGGTTAATTGATAAATATTAATTTATCTACCCTATTCTCTTAGTCCCAATTAGGCAACATCTAACAAACCACGAACTTTACATTTAATTGTTTGGGATATATGAGGTTTAACAAACAGTATACGCTATTAATATCTATTATTGATCTTTTAGTTAATGATTTTAGGCAGATAATGTATTAACTTGTATTGAATAGAAGGATTCATAATATGTGTATAATTACAACAAGAATGACTACGTCCATCAAAGTAAATCTTGACAAGGCTGAAATTGGGCCAAATAATATTGGAAAATGATACTTTGATTGGACGTTGATTTCTTCCTATTTACATTTTGAGATGTAACTACAAAGAGATGGTACGCCTTTTTCCTTATACTCATTATAATGAGGACTTTTCTTAATGCCCAAATTTACGATCAGAGCTATCAGTTACTTACTTATTTACTAACACTAAATACAGAAAAGCTATGCCTCTTGATATATATAGTTATTCATATTCATTAGCAGATAGATAATTATCAATTACACACACATTAAAGTTTTAGAAATAACCATTATGTCCATAATAAACGCGGATACAACAAGCAAATTCTATTCAATACCGTCTATCTCTGATAACAGTCGGGTAAATCACATAATCCATTTAGAATCAAGCATGACAGATAGACTGACGGACCAAGTAAGTTGTATAATGAATGCCAATGGGTAAGTGGAATCTTTTTTTTACACAAAAGTTCATCCATCTAAATGACAACCAGTAAAATAACTTTAACCCAGAGTGTTACGAACTGACAGTTAAAATGACAGATGTAGAGATAAGGTAACTAGAGTAGCTTCGCTGTGAAAAGAATAGTGAACTTAAATAAGGTGGAAATATGAACGTTCTTATATTTTCAGCATGCAATTTTATATACCCAAAAAACTTCGCTAAAAGTTATATTATGTCGTCAAACTATATTTAATCTTAACTAGCTAATTGATATCGCATATAATGTATTAAAAATAATTGTTCTATACTTTGATTATATAAATGTTTTCATAAAAACTAAATAAAATTAAAGAATGGGTTTAAAACAATTTGAGTAAAGTTTATAAATACTGTAAAGAGATGTATAACAAAGTATATAAAGGTGTGTGTTTGTAAAGCTTTCCTACAAAAAAGTTCAAAATTTTTAATTTGCTAAACAAGATTATATACACAATTTGGAAAGTTTTCTATTTTTAATGTAAATTAACCAAGATAGCAGTTTTAGGTTTAGTTTCGCTTTTTAGAATTCTTTTTTCAAATTTAAATAGAACTTCATTTATGAATTAAAAGAAAAAAAACCATGCCTTACCTACACATGAACTCTATACATACAAAAGAACACAAAAATACTCCACACATCCATAGTCAAACCTTGGAAATTACCTTGAATATAAATATTTCCCTAGAATTTTATCATTTTTGTTAAAACATTTTTCAATGTTTGCTGACAGTGCCGGGAAATAGAAGGATTATAGAGAAGCGGGTATTTGAACAAGAGTGCACATTAGACCATTTCAAATTAAATTAAAATTAAGTCTCTTTTTCCTTCAAGAGAAAAAAAAACAACTTATACACTTTTGGTTTCATTGATTGCAAGGTTTTGTGCATAATGGAGTTAAAATCTTTGAATACCTCTTTTTCATCTAAAAATTCAATGTATTCAATTAATCCATGATTTAAAAACATAAATACACGTGTTGCCTTTATGTTTTAATATTTTATTGGGGAGTTATTACTTCCATTTTTTTATATTATAATCTTGAGAGAACGTAGTATAAGTTATGTAAGAGTGATTTGAAACCCTCTAATGCACATACAACTGGCAGCAACGGAGAAAGAGTTTAAAATCATATTTTCAAAAAAAATTTTGTTGTAAAAATCGTCCAATTTATCTGGAACATGATAATTTATCAGCCAGATAAGTGCATCAGTTGGGTTAAAATAGTTTTCCCCCAGAATAGCCATCCCCTGTAGCTTTTTGGGTTAATAATAGAACATATTACCTTCCTGAACCGAGGAGATCCATATATGCTTTAAGCTAGGGTTGCGAAGAAGAATATTGAAAATGTTAAAATCGACTTTTAAGTATATTTACTTACTTCTTTTTCTTTGAAGAACAACACACACACACACACACACCAATGCACACATACACACACACGCACACACAAAATACACAGAGAATGTATTTGAGTAAAGAGTGCACACACACACACATACAGATTAGCTCTTTCATGCCACAGTTCAAAAGATCTTCATTAAACATTATTCTATCCATCTATCTATCAATCCATCCTTATAACTATTTATCTATCTATCTTAAATTTTGATTATTTATCTATCGTTAATTGCAAAATTAATAAGATCAATATCGAATATCATTCAATCTACTATCTATCTAACTTCAATTTTCCATTTAGTAATCTATTACTTACTATACATTTATTCTTTCAATAGTTATCTATCTAACCATCTATCTTTCATAAGAGTTTAAAATACCACCATAAAACATTATTCTATCTTTCCATTCAACCCTCTATTATTTTATTGTATCTAACATACTTAATCTACTCGCCTACAAATAAACTGTTCACCTATCAATATAAATATTTTATAATCCATAAATTTATTGTATTACCATACAACTTTTTTTTTATCAAAAGCCAAGCTTCTCTACATTTAGGGTCGGTCTATCTGTCTGTGCGTCTGCCATGGAGACTAAAATGAGGATTTAAAAGGATTTAAATAGATAATTATATAGATAGAGAAATTGATATCTAACTCTTTCAAGAAATGTTAAATAGAAAGGGCGCAGGTTTTAATTGTAATAACAAACAAACAAGAAAAAAAAGATATATAGGATAGCTAAATAGACAAATAGAAAAATAGTCAGATAGCTAGGTAACGAAATAGACCAACAGTTATAAATCAACAAGGATGAAAACATCCATTAGAAGCGAAGCACAAAAATCGTGGTTGGGAATACGTACAAGAAAAAAGGCATCACCATAAATCGGACCATAAACACCAACGATATAAGGAAATATGCAAAAATATAAAAATAGCCAAACACCTGCTAAAAGGCAGTCCAACCTCTATGGATGTTTCATTAAACGATGGGAAATTTAATTTAGATATCCACAACTAAAAAGAATTTGAAAATCGGACCATAAACACCAAAGTTATGGTAAAAAATGAGAAAAATACTAAAATAGCTTTAAACCTGCTGAAAAGCAGTCCGACTGCCATGTATGTGTTAAACTTAGTTATGCTCCTTTGTGATTTGAATGTTGTCAAAAAGTTTCAGCCTTCTATCTGTCATAGGAGCCGAGGAAATTACGTTTCCCTTACTTTGTCTTTGACAGACGGACGGACATTTCTAATTATATAGTAGCTTCGCTACTAAATAGAATAATTTAGATAGATAGATAAATTGACAAATAATTGTTATTTAAGAGAATTCTTACACACGACTTGTTAAAGGAATTTCAACAATCTTTCTTCTATTTAAATTAGAATTTAAGTTTCAATTGAATTTTGTGTTATGGATAAATCATTATGACATTGTCCTGAGCGAAAAAGGATGACTTACGTGTTTTTATATGTGTGAGTCAATATATGTGTCTGTGTCTATAAAAGCATTATTACTCGTGTTATTGCACTGTTTTCCTGTTTACTAGAAATAATTTTCCTTTTGGAACTAAAGTAATTGATTTAAAAAAAATTAAAACACTAAATCCTTAAATCTTAGATCCATTGTATTTATATTGTTTACAGTTTAAGCATCACTAGATCTCATCCCAAGATTCAACTGTCACAGTAGAGTTACAATATAGTCTTCATTTTACTGATTACTGTTTCTAAGTGTGGTGAAAGAATTTTAAAATTGGTAGGTACAGAATAGATTCATCTTATTCCAATTGTAAATATTTGTCAATGTATCTCTAACTAACTATTATACGTGGACATGGAAAATAAATTCAAAATTCAATTTAAAATGTGCACTTTTGCCTTTTATTAAAATGAATTAGGATAAGATTATTTCATTTCTTTTGAGCATCAAACATCAAATGTTAAGTTTTCTGTTGATAAAAAAGAAGTACCATGTTTTTTTTCTTTGAAAAGATGTTCGAAGGAAAAATTAGATATTGCTAAAAAGTCAAGTTTAAATGGCGTTTTAGACCCCAAAAAATTGGTTCTTTTACAAAAGTGTCTTTCAAAAATTTAATTAAGGGGGGGGGGGCAGTTCATTTTCTATATATAAGCTGGAACTACCCAATACTTTTTATTACCTAACCTATGGTGACCCCCGGTAATAAACAAACAAACGATAAAAAAACTACACCCAAAATTCTTTTCAATTTATTGTAAACTAAGAGGGTGGTGGGGGTTGGGTGGGTTATGATAGCTCAACAAGTTGATTTGTCGAATAGCACCCAATAGTTAAAATAAGCCGATTCATGCATGAATTCATTCTTCAAATAGTGGAGCAGATTGTCGTATGGCAAGATCCTCTAACACTAACAAGTTTATTTAAGTTTATTTTTATCTTTTGGCGGATACGATTACTACTTGAAAAAAGACTGCTGGCGCTTTTTTGATGTTTGCTTTTGTTTGTAGAAAGACTCGTTTTAGTGTAAATGTCATTATTATTTCATTAGCTTTAAAAGAGCTCTTTTTCTTTAACTGTTGAACACTAAAAATTGACATATTAATTAATTTAAATTTAGAGGAAAGGGAAATTTAAGTTTAAAAGGTGTTTATACAAAAACATATATTATAGAGTAGTTATTTCCAAATCATTGGACGTCCTCGGTTTTTTCGAAGTAAATTTTGAAATTTTCAACTATACGCCCTCGCACCTAGACAACCATTTTTCAACAGTTGTAGCCGATCATCAGTCGTAGCTAATTTAACAATGCGAGCTCTGGAATAAATGTTTATTTTTTATAATTTGCTAAATTTATATATAATTTAGATGCTAAATTCACTTCTTAAAAGAGATATACCGACATAGTTGTACATACTTAGGATTATATTACATCTATAATTGTCTTTTCAACGTTTAAATTTGGAATATTTCCTTATTTTTGTCAAGATTTTGGTACCAAGAATATGAACTTTAAGCTATAAGGAGCGAGGTCTAGAAAGAATCGTAGACATCCTAATGATATGTCTAGCATGGTAACACAGAGCAGTAACTAAGTATTTAATATTTAATTGCAAGACCTATGTATTAACTGTATATACATCGGAAATGAGTTAAGCTTGTTTATACAGTGTGTTTTTTTTATGAGAACTTTTTTGAAAACAATTTTACCCCACTTATAGTTATCAGAATATATCTATTAATGGCTTATTTTTTTTAATGCAATTAATAGAACAGTACAGTAAAATATAAAATTTAAAACTTATGTGGCAACATCTAAAAATGGTTTTAGCGCATTTTTCTTATGCTCAAATCTTCTACCTTTTGCAAGAAAAAAATTGGATTTT